>MVAQ01000005.1:0-251170 GCA_014825775.1 Krasilnikovozyma curviuscula
ACCACCACCACCTTCAGTGTCAGTGCAGGAATCACCACTCTTACCTCTGGTCTCCAAGCTGGAAGCGGTATGACAGCGTCCATGGTTCGCAGCGGTCAAACGGTCATCAACTTTACACCAAGTTACACTTTCGCCAGCACCACCACCGAGTACAACTACAACTACTACTTCTTTGCATCCAGTTAGACGTTTCCTGTAATAGCGATGCTTTTGTTGTTACGCGGAGCAGTGTTTCTGTTCGCTACTTTTTGTCACAGACAAAAGCAGCCCTACTTCCATTCCTTACTCCTTTACATCTTCGTTCGTTCTCTTATTTGGTAATTTATTCGATAAATTTAAACTATTTATGTCCGTTCCTTCTGACTCCTCTGAGGCATTCTGAAGAAACAAGATTTCATTTTCATTTAAGCAAGGTGTTCTTTCGCAAGCAGGAAAATCCTTGCTGTGACCCTAAAACTTCAAAAACTAGAGCTGAATAACAGTTGAGAGGAGCGCACTGGAAATAAGTAAAGAGACATAGGCACGGGACTATTGGTGTTCGCCGCGGTGGCTTTCAAACACCCAAAGACACACGGCACCAGTAATGAATGAGCTAGCACTGCCAGCTGCTCCTCCGTCTTCTCCTTCATCATCTTCAACACCCGTCTCCTCAGGAAGTAAACCTCCTAGGAAGAGGTTTGTAGGCGCTTCCACATCCAAAGCTAGCTCATCAAAGCAGCGTGTTCGGGTACCTGTCAATCAGGTCCCTGATGAAATTCTGAACGATGAGAAGCTAAATGCTGCGATAGAAGCATTGCCGAGAAACTACAACTTCGAGGTCTGTTCTTCAGCTTGGTCCTCCCAGCTTGTGGTTTTACATTACTAAATTTTTCTCTGACAACAGATCCACAAAACTGTACATCAACTGAGGAGAGATAATATCACTTCTGTTGCACTCCAAATGCCAGAAGGACTGATGATATATGGCTGTCTGATTGGAGACATTTTGGAACAGTCAGTGGCCTCTCCGCAATAACTTCGTGGCCGTTTACTGATCAATTCTACTTAAGCCAGATTCACATCTGCCCACCCCATTCTTCTGGCTGATGTCACATATGGAGCTTGCTGCATCGACGACTTCACCGCTCGCTCTCTAGGTGCAGAAATGATTGTCCACTACGGACATTCATGCTTGAGTGAGCGAGCAGCTCCACTGAACCAGCCGAAGACTCTGAACTGATTAACATTTGTCTGATTCCCTAGTTCCAACAACTCAAACTCTCATCAAGACTCTCTATGTCTTTGTTGAGATTGGTATCGACGCCGACCACCTTCATGCAACCATAAGAGCTTCTTTTCCGCCCTCCAAGAAGCTATTCCTAGAGTCTATTATAGAAGCTCCTCGGAGAGACGCAGGTACCATCATGGATATTGTCAAGCCAAATGGGCTACTGATAAAAGCCAGCACCATCGAGATAGAGCAGGAAGCAGCCGACATTGCCAGTTCTTCGTCAAATCAACATGAGTCTACCACATCAAGCGAGGAAGAAATCGAAGTTGAACGCACACATCTTGCTTTGGTATCTACTATCCAGTTCGTATCAGCGATTCAAAACCTGAGGACTTCTCTCGAATCACCACTCCCACTCCCGCCCTCGACGGAAGCTGAAGTAGATATTAATCCGGCATCGGATCTATGGCAAGACAGCTACAAAGTATCGATACCTCAGTCCAGGCCTCTATCTCCTGGTGAGATTCTGGGTTGTACCGCACCGAAATTGTCCGATGTTGATGCTCTGATGTAAGTGGTTCTTCATGTGGCAGGCGCGTGAGCAGCGTTGAGACTAATTCCCCTCCCCCAAATCCTTTTCAATCATATTGTTCAGATACATCGGTGATGGGCGATTCCACTTAGAATCTATCATGATTGCTAACCCGCAGATTCCAGCCTTCAGATACGACCCGTACAGCAAAAAGTTCACCCGAGAGTTCTATGAGCACGAAGAGATGAGAGATATCAGAGCTGAAGCTGTACAGAAGGCGAAGGATACGCTTGGAAATGGGAATGGTGCAGAGGGTAAGGGAGACGGTGCTGGAGGTTGGGGAGTGGTTTTGGGTACACTTGGTCGACAAGGAAGTTTAAGTGTTCTAAATGTGAGTCTTCGTCATCTGGAGTCATTTTCTCTTTTTCAATCACCTCGACGACTTATAGTAACTTATCTGCTACGTTTTTTGCTCTGTAGAACATTACATCATCTCTCCCACCATCCTCACATCCACCGCTTCCGATCTTGCTCTCAGAGTTGTCCCCGGCGAAGCTCTCTTTGTTCCCATCAGCACTTCGGACTTTTGTTCAAACGTCTTGTCCGCGACTGAGCATCGATTGGGGCTATGCCTTCCCGAGACCACTTCTTACTCCATACGAAGCGAATGTGGTGATGGGTAAAGTCAGGCAGTGGGATAAGTCACTTGAGGGGCAGGGGTATCCTATGGATTTCTACGCAGTACGTCCCTAGGTTTCTCTCAAGAATATCCTTCTGTTGCTCCTCCAATTCTCACTTCTGTCCTCATTTTACTTTTCTTCGCTACTCTCCTTTAGGACGATTCATCAGGACCATGGACTCCCAGAAATGGTCTGGCGCGCCCCAAAAGGAATTGAGTCGATAGCTAGAGGAATTTTGCTACGTCGTTTCCACCCCAATATGCTCACGATGTGGTAGACCGGGCGGGCTCGCATGGAGTATGAAGCGGCGTTGCCACTGAATTCGAACGCAGCAGGTAAATAAAAGCCGACGTCTCGCAACATAAGGACGGAACCCTCGAGAAAGCATGTGCATAAACAGAGAGAGTCTCCATTGAAGAGTGACTGCAATTCAGTCTGGGTGCACCCATAGTACAGAAGAGAGACATCAACCTGGGACCCCAAAAACGCGTCGACCGCGACACGCTCTGTCCGGAGATTATGTGCGGTGCCAAATTTGAGAGCACCTTTCGTTCTTACCTTGTCCTGGAACCACTGCTTCTGTTATATACTGGCAGCTTGCTTCTCCTCTTTGTCCCTTTTCGCTGGTCGATTCCATTTCATCTGCCCCTCTTTTGTCGTCTACATTCCTTGAATTACTACCTTCCTTGGAAACCTTCCTTTGGTAAGCTTACCTCTTCCTTGCACCTTGCATGCATTATGTTTGCCTAGTATTGACTGCTGCTTGTTTGAACCTCCTAGTCAACTGTCTGCTCCTCTACCTTTATCCCTAAAATCAATCAGAACTTCCCTCAGCAATGTACTCCAAAGCATCCTTGCACTCACCCTCTCTCACCACGTCGAGCTTGAAGCCAAGGTCCCCTCGTCAAAACGCAGAAGGAAGATTTCAACCATCTCCATACAAAGTTTCAGCTCTTCAGCAACCTTCCCATCCGTTTCAATCTCATCGACATGTCACGACCTCTGGACTCTCTATCCCAGTGCTACTGAAAAAGAAGAGATTTTCGGATCCTCCTTCCCCTTCAGCAACTTCGACATCCTTCTTCTCGTCTACTCGCTCACAAAAGAAGACTGTCCAGAGAGCTGGTGTACTGGCCACTCTAGTCTTTGCTGCGTGGTTGCTTTACACCTCCTTCACCGCTCCACGAACCACAATCGCACTGGCCAGTTATTCTCCAAAAGCCAATGCTGAAATCATTGCCCTTCCGACTAGTGGCATGGAAACTGACACTCTTAGACTACCAAGCGGGACCATTCGATCGCACGGTCGCAACACTCGAAGTACGTGCATCTGCCATTTTTCACCTCTAAACTTAGTCCCGTTTCTCCTGGACAGAAATTTTATTTATATCCTTCTCTCGATTAATTAGAATTCCATCATTTAAAAACGCCAGCTACAAGTGTCAAAACTAGCCCATGGTCACCGCAGCAGGAGCTCGCTGCTTTAGTGTCATTCATCACCTCCACTGCGGAGGGAACTCTTCCTGAAAATGCAGATTCAGCTCAACCCCTTGATCCCGAATGGCTCCTGGACTTCGATGTGGTATCTTTGTCGACCGAGGCACGCGAGAGCAGACTTGCGGCCTTCATCAATGAAGTCTGGTACTCCAACCCTGTATGTCTGTTCCATATCCTTTTTAGGATCCCTTTCAGGCTAAGCTGACTCTCATTTTAATTCTGCTATCCTGGAGGTTGTCGTCTTTGCGAAAGGCAGCAGCGTGTGGTCTACAGAGGTTGAAACGCTTCTCCAAAGCTACAAGATGTCACCACACAGCGTCTTTATTAACGTTGAAGGTAGACGCGACGAGAGACTCCTATCTGATGTTATTAGTAGGCTAACTGGTCAGACTACTCTGCCCTCAGTCGTGATCGGAGGCGTTTCTGTTGGCGTAAGTTTTTGACTTGATTGCCATCGCGGGTAGTCTATAAGTATTAGCCTGATTTTATTCGGTTTGCTTTTCCAGGGTTACGAGGAATTAAAGGCTCTTCATGATGCTGGTCGTTTGACACCGTTGCTGGAGGGTGCTGGAGTGAAACTGGTCACTTCAAAACCCTCCAAGAAGATGAAGCAGAAGAAGATCAATGCAGAAGGGGCTTGATTCTTTCCTCAACGGGGGCTTCTTTTCTCATCTCTTTGGGCCTATGCATGTTGTTTATCCATAGCAATCCCCGTGCAAGTCTCCCATGTTTAAAGCTTGCTCTGGCGGCGACGATATTGATACGGTTCAACGCCACCGGAAGTGTTTCACCTCTTTCATCCGCTGCCCGCAAGAGGTCAATCATCTTTTTTCTGTCCCTCTCATCCCAACATCCAATAGAAGAATAAGACTCTCGAAGGGACATCAAAGAATCCTTTTTCTCAACTGCCAGCATGGCGTCTCTTCATCAACATCGGTCCTCTATTTCGGAGAAGATTTTGAAGCAAGGGATGCCTGCCCCAGCCAGGCAGAACACGGTGGGAATACTGAGGCCAAATTATTGGTCTTGGATACTACAAACTGTTGCTCTTCTTATCATCGCTCACATCTTCGTGACAACATTCCCTGGGTGGACCACTGATGACCCGCTTGCTCAAAACACCAAATCACGGAAAGTGCCTGATCGAAGTCATCTGCTGCATCTACAACCCCAAGTCATTAGCAAACAAGCACCAACCAAAACGAAGACTGTAGTTGTGACTCAGACAGCCATCGTCTCACTGCCTCAACTACAGCAGCCGATGCTCAACTTCGAGTTCCTCTACCCGGAACTCTCGATGACTCCACAGATACCAGAAACCGCCTGTAACGCTCATAACAGAGAAGGTATATCTTCTTAATTTAAGTAGCTCCTTATTTAGGGTGGTGATGTATTGACGAATCTTTATAGTTCTGCATAGATTTTTCACCTGCATGTCAACACAAACTTGTTCGGAGAGTCGACAAAAGTTTGTTGTGTTTGAGCATGAGAACTTCTGCGAATACTTGAGAGGACATAGATCTGGCGAGAATATTTGGTGAGTAAGCAGTGTTCTCGTTCCTCAGCAATGGGGCTGACCGTGCGATGATTCTGTTGGTTACTAGGGCGCACTCCATGTAAGCTGCTCTAGCGTTGCCAATGATGTTGTCTTTTCTAATCGCGTTCATTATTGTCCACTAGAATGACGGCTCTGGAAGAGCTTGACGTGAATTTCCTTTTCGCAAGAGATGTAGCAGAAGTCGGTATGTGGAATGTTTCTCAGATCTTCCCCACAGACTTCACTTGACCTCTTCTGTATTATGTTTTCAGGAGCCTTCTGGAGAATGGTGAGTACTAGATTGAGACTGATATTTTTTGTATATCGATAATGTCAGTAACGGTACTGACGTTTTCTTGAATCGAAGCTCGGTACCAAGATCAAGTTTGTGGTTAGCAAAGAAGAGAAAATCCATCCGTGTTTCAAGGATCGACATTGTACCAAATCTCCAGCAAACCCAGTAAGGTAACTTTGTTGATTGTTTATTGAGTGTCACTAATACGGTTTCATTTTTTGTGGGACAGGACGGAATCCCAATCTGGCTGTGAGTGTCAACGATGCTTAGTTCAAAAAGCTCATGAATTAAAACCTTCTCCGTCATAGATTTACCTTTTTTGACTTTTGGGGGCACACCAACCCTGTGTTTGGAAAAGAGTGGATCTTGACCCGTGAGTAAACGGTCATCTGGCGTGAAACAATAAAGCCGCTGACAATGAAGAACAACGACAGCCTACGACTACAAAGGCTCAGGAACCTCTTACGTAGGTTACTCAGTGGAAAAACACTGTAAAGATTTCCCAGTAAGTAGTCACCGATTCATAGTCATCCACTTTGACCTGACGTTCCACGTATTTAAAGATGAAAAGTCCAGAAACACGGGCAAAGCGCGCCTATCTTTTGGCCAAAACAAGTCACGTGAATAAATTCATCCTCCATTCTGTGTCCTCACTACTAACCTGAGGTAATTATGATCACAGTACTTCTGGGAAGATAACTTTAAATACAACACCGATACTTTTAAGAGAGCGAAGGAGGAGCTTGGAATCGAGTTCATCGCCGCTTACAATACTGAAAAGGAGGAACCGGATCTTGAGGGAATAACCAGGCTTGGAAATGGGAAACAGCTCACAGAGAAAGAGTTCTACGCAGAAATCTCAAATTCAATCGCGCTAGTTGGAGTCGGTCAGTACTTGTCGCATCCTCCTGTCATCGCCTAGGCTGACACTTTCAACTTCTGCGTCCCCAGGAAATCCTCTTAGCTCTCCCTCACCGTACTATGCTCTCTGTAAGTAGATGTGTACTGCAATTCAGAATATTCTCGCAACCACTGACGTTGTCCCCAATATGTTTTTTCAGGTCTTGGTAGGTTGCTCAGGGCCTTGATGAATCAGTTGCGCTGAGTCTAATGAATTTGTTCTCTTGGCTCTTCTTCAATTATCATATTAATTTGGGTAACTGACTTCCGTAGGGGTATGTGGTTGCTTACTCAATCCTCACTCCCAATGACGATGCTGACAGATTGACTCTCTTAGATACCATTTTTGAACCCGACCGTGAAATATGGTGAGGATGAGAAAGGAAATAAGATTCCAGTGGAGTCTCAACACGATCCTGCCGGTATTCTGGGAGCTCCTTATGTATACAACCCCGAGAGGAAGAATGACGACGATTTCATTGCGGCTCTTCGCGCAGCGATGGAAAATCCTCTTCCAGACAGGTACATTGCACCTGAAATGTCTGCCCAGGCGATGAGAGACCGTGTCTCGGCGCTTGTGGACCGAGATTGGAAGGCCCTCGCTGAAACGGCGAAACAGAATTTGAATGGAAAGTACGATGGGGTCGTAAGTATTAGACCGTTGACAGTGCAATTATTCAATTTGCTAGCTGATACTCAAGATGCTAACACCCGTCCTTTCCGATATCTTCAGGAGTACGAGCTGTAGCTACAGATCAAACGTTCGCCGTGTGCATGTACTTCCGTTGTCCAGAACTGATAGAGCGATGATAACAGAAATCATTAACGTAATTAAGCTGGTTTCGTTGACGCAAGAGGCGGTACATTAAAGGGACGAGATAAAAGTAGCGAGAAAGTACAGCAGGTGACAAAAAAAACCAAAGCCAACCTCACATGCCCTGCGAAAGCAAGCGACCGTCAGCAGGCGTGTCATCGGGGCGCGATAAATTGGAAACTCACCTGAAGAGCCTCTTCGACAAAGGAATCAACCTCTTCTGGGGTGACACCACCACAGGCTGCTGCCAAGATCCTGCGGTACTTAGCAACTTTTTCGGACGCGCCCTTTTGAGTTTGGAGCTGAACCAGTTGATCCATCTTGGTCTTCCTGGTGGACGAGCTGAGGGAAATTTGTTTCCGTATTTGGGCAATTTCAGACTCTGCTGATGTTGCTGGCATGGAGTGGAGTCGGACCAAATCTGGAGAGCCAGTGCCCGTCATCTTCCATGTCGTCTCCTCTTTCGCCAGATCTGCCTTCCAGTTGATCCAACCACTCTTGAATGATCCCTCTATCTTCCTTCGTAGCTGGACCTCTTGTTCGGACAAGATAGCCTTCTTCTCGTCCAGGGTGTCAACATGAGATTGGAGATCGGCGACCGTTCTCTTACTCTCGCTGACCTCAACCTCAATATTGTTGAGCAGCGCATTGGCTTGCACAAGATCACGTTCTTTGGCGTGGAGCTCTGCGTCGAATGATTTGGCTAGAGAAGCGAGGAGTGAAGCCATATCGGTGGTGCATCGCCCTCCTGCGCGCTGTGCTGCAGGAGAGTGGTATATCTGGTGGGCACCCAAGATGTTGGAGGAAGAAGGGACACCGTTGGCAGAAGTATTGTTGGAAGTGCTGGCGTGATGGAAGAGTGACGCGGAGAGGCTGCCATTGTTGTATCCGCCGCCTGCTCCATTGACGAGAGGGGAGGACCTAAATCTCTCATCTTCGAGAATGTAGTCTTCAGCTGTCTTCCCATCTCTGTTGGCTAACTTGGGGTCCGCGCCATGGTCCAGCAAGGCTTTGACTAGCCTCTTCGACCTGGCTCGTGCAGCTAGCGTCAACGCCGTCTCTCCCTCCTCGTCCTGGAAGTTGATCACATCTGCTAGCTCAGAGGGATAGTCTGAGAGACGGGTGAGGATGGTTTCCATGTAGTAACGAGCGGCGTGTGTTTTGCCCTTGGATAAAGCGACGTCGGCGATATGGTGAAAAACTGTTCGATTCGAGCGATCGATGTTGAGTGTTGAGCGGTGAAGAAGTTCATAAAGTTCTGGGAACTTTCGAACGTCGTAGTTGTTGGAGAACATAACGCTTCTCATCAGAGCCGTTTGTTCTGCAGCATTGACTCGGAAGATGTCGGCACCAGCGCTGAGGAGGAGCTTGACGACTCTGATTCGACCCATAGCACAGGCCCAGTGAAGAGCTGTATGGCCATCGTCGTCGATCTGAACGTTAGGGTCAAAGTCAGCCGGCGGTGAGATAAGGATGGCCGGGATTTGGGATGTTTCTGAGATGAAGTAATCAAGGATCATATCGCCATAACGCTCTGGTCCATCAGACAGGCCGTTCCCAGGATCGAGGAGTTTTCTGCCATGAGATGAATGTCTTGGCCTGGATCCGGATGGAATGTAACCCTCTCTGAACTTCCTCTTCTTCCCGTTGACCGAATCGCCATCCGAGCCGTCCTCCGACGCACCAATGGGTGAAGGGGTTCTTGAACTCGAAGACATATGCGATGGGGAGGCAGTCATTGATTCGTCGTCGCCAGAAAGACCAATGGAAGCCACTTCTATGTCTGAACTACCATCACCGAGAGCAACAGTGTTGATGACAGCCTGAGCACTCTGCGCAGCTGATGGACCTTCCGCCTTGACCTGAACAGATTTGCTCGCCTTGGGTGGAGCTTTTGTCGTTGGGACTGAGGCAGCAGCTGTTTCGATGGGTTGTTTTTTGGGTCGAGGGGGTGCTGTGAGATGTTTGGGTGCAAGAGGTGGTGAATCTGCTGTTGGGACATAGTCGATAATTGGACGCATGAGAGCTTCAACATTGTATTGTCTAGAAAGTGCGAGCCCTCTCTCGATTGGAACCCAGGTACCTTGAAATGACCAACAGCAATCGCGCGCGCGGAAAAAATGGCAAGAGGATGAGCAAACTAGCCCCACACCCCCTACAAGCAGATGCGAATTGGGTAATATGCTCACCTTGGTACTTTCCGTACCCTCCTTGAACCTTCTCGTGCTCTCCCTTTTGAACCTCTCTTTCCAATACTCTGGTTCTCTGTGGCTTGTCGAATCCGGCCACCTTCAGGATTTGGGTTGCGTTCAGCCAAGAATCAGAACGACGTCTCATGACAGCTACCGTTTTGCAGATCCTAAAAATGGCAGAATGAAGCGTGAGGTGAAGCCCATATACATGACAAAAGCGGAAGGACGACGAAAGGCAAGCCAGCAGTGGAACGTACATTTCGTACACTCTGACGATATCACACAAAGCCAAAAAGATATGGTCAATATCCAGCTCTGCTATTCTTATACACTGAAGCATAGTGTACTCACGGGACACCTGAATAGGTTGCCTGATGAGTGGGCAGCGAAAAGATACAGGCGTGGAGAGGACGTCAATGAAGACCCGAGGTAAAGCGACTGATGCAGAAGAAACGCACCTTGAAGATCTGAGTGCCATCTGGAGCCAATGCTGGAGCTTTGTTCTTCGATGACATAGCCACACTTCAGAAATTCGGCAAGGAGGTGCTAGTTGACAGTCGGTACACACTGGCAGCGCGTCGTCGGTCGACGTGAGGTCCCATTTACGAAGCCACCATCTCGAATTTCGTTGGCATCAGTATCTACTCATGTGGGATGGTACTGCAATTATCAAAACGATATACATATATTTAATAGGTTATTCCATCCAAGGATGCAGCATATCTTCAGAGTCTTGTTCTCCGACATTGCAAGGCGGCGCGACTACTCCCACCGAAGCAGACGCTATAAAAGCGCCATGTAAACGCTTATGGCCCTGTGAGATGGTATTTAATTCATCAGTATTGTATAGGAACGCGTCTAGCTTTTCTGCTGACCCAATTGACTTGTCAGTGCTACCCCTTCACCACTTAAGGCAGCAGCTGAGCAGCACGCCTCCTCCCAAACAGTCAGCTTACAATTATTTTTTGATCCACAATCACTTAAACAGCGTGGGACTATCTGCTGCATGCCGATATCTCCTGTCAAGGTATTGATAAACGTTGCCCACAGAGTGATTACACCTTTCCAGCCCGCTCACTCGACCGTCAGACAATCCTTAGTCTCAGAAACCGACTCTGACTCGTCCACATACTCGATACCACCAATAGCCAACGGCAATGCTGCTGCTGGGACCAGCAAAGCATTCATAAGCCTTCCTAATGAATGTGAGAGGGTCTCGTCTTTCGAGGCGATCGTCGTGTTTTCTCACAGTGCTGCATTCTCGCCCTCCGTTTGTTTTTCTCGTTCCAGTTCGAGCACCAGTCTTACCTCCCGCCGCTACTGCCCCGAGCTCAGCGATTCACCCCACTAGAAACGAGCCTGTCGAGAGCCAAGATCTCGTCGAGGTGCAGAGGAGCGGAGTGAGGCAAGTGAAAGGCAAAGGTTTGGCGCGTTCTTCCTCGTCCTCCTCGTCCTCCTCATCCTCCTTATCGGGAAACCTTCGGAAGGCTAAGAAGCCAAAGTTCAGGCACAATACATCTTCATTAAATGTGAGTGTGTTCGTGTCGATCACAGTTTCTGGCTTTGTTGCAAACGCCTCCGCTAACCTACCGCTTGTGATCAAACTCGCTTTATTTTATTGTTTACCAACCAGAATCGCCCGAAGAAGCCACAGACCGCATTGCCAACGCCTCCTCTCGACAGTGATGCTGAACGACCCAAACAAAGCTCACATCATCAAATATATAACTCATCAACCTCTCTCAAACCACCTTCCAAACCGAAATCTTCAACCTCCAAGATTTTGAAAGCAGAACCTTTACTTCCCTCGGTACCAGATGACGAAGATGCTTCTATGGGCGATGATGAAGACGAAAGCGAAGGCGAAGTCGATTCGAATGAAAAGTCTGCGTTGGAACACATCTTCAATGTGATCGAAAAGTACACTAAGGAGGAGGGCAGGTTAACTACAGCATTCAATTCGAACAAAGTCAGTGTTCTTCTCCCATGACGTGGTGCTTAAAAAAATTGAATATGACAACTGATCATTCCTTTTGTCTCTGCAGCCGCCAACGCCGGAAACGAGCGCAACATCCGACGACAACGAAATCCAGTTTCTGGGTGAAAGCAATCCTGCAAAGAACCCTTCTGTGTCTCAATCTTCTTCAATTTTTGCTCGACCACCACTTCCAAAGTCGAATTCAACATTTTCATCTCAACCAGCATCGACCGTAACCAAAGAGCTCTCGTCCAGACCAGTAGTATCATCAACGGAAACTAAGAAACTGCGTGTTCTACTAGTGGACAGCACTACATCATCCTCGGCATCTTCTTCAAAGATTCCATCAGCTTCTGAACATGTTGTACATCCGTCCACCGGAGTTTCATCGTCAGAAGAATCTACCGTTGAACTTCGTCCGCGGCCAGCAAAGAAGACGAGAGCAATACGGTCCACTATTACTGCCCCCAAACCTCGTCCTAAGTTCGTCAAGTCAGACAAGCCCAGACCTCAACCAGGTTGGGATCCATTAGCCCCACCACGAACGTTAGCAGCAGGCGAATCCTCATCGTCAGATTCAGAGGGCTGTCTGATTCTCGACATTCATTATAACCAAGAACCCCCGAAGTTACAGCTGGAAATTCTACCGGAGAAACCCTTCAACATTGACGACTTCCCAGATATATCGTCGGATGAGGAGCATGCGGACTGGGTCGAAGGCGTAGCCCACTTTGATTATCCCGTGCCTGATCATAACCACAGATTTAGCTGCTACAAGGGAAAAAAAGGAACCTCTGGTGATCCCATGATGGAGCTGGAGAAGAAGGACAAGCTTCCAGCCAGATCGAGATGGAGAGATGAAGTGCGTTTTTCCTGTTCCCTTGCCGCTGAATTACTGATCTCAGGCTCACGCACACTCTGTGCACTCTTTTTGTACTCTCAAAAGATTGTACTGGATACTAATGGGGTGAGTAATTAGTCTAGTTTTTACTTCTTCAAAGCAACGACTCATGTTCGCTGATGTTGTTCGCTGTTCAATGCCAGATCAAGAATGGCCAGAAGACGATAATGGTCATGTGGAATCATTGGATTCAGAAAGTGTGTACTGTATCCTTTTCTTCAATGAAGCGGTCGCTGTACTGACTCTGTGCACTGGTGTTATTGTTGGTTAGGATCGGTAAGCAAAGCAGCTCGACACTCTCCGCTTTGGTTTCTAGGATATTGATATTAATTGTCCTTTTCATTATTATCAACTTGCAGCGCAATCCATCAACGTCGCTCGGAAGTCATCTGCTCACTCTTTGTAGCTCGGTATTACAAAGAGGTCGTGCGCTGGGACTTGCGGAAAGAACTGTCCCTTCATCTCATGGTCAGTGCAACTCTATCTAATGGTGCCACCTTTATCCCCTTAAATTATGTTTTAACCAGTTCTTTGTTTGTAGAACCTCATGGGAAGGGGTTTGATTGATGCCGGGATGATGCAAAGAATCAGCACCGTCTTCAACGAAAAGGTGAAGAAGTGGCAGGATTCTCAGAAAACTTATTTAAATAAGGAGTGATGGGATTGGTAAGAAGGAAGTAGCGTAACCAAGCTGCAATGTAACAACTGCTTTTTGGAGATGCCTGTTGATACAGACTCAGTTGTTTTTTACTCCTTTCTAAGTTTAAATACGCAAGATACATACGCTGGAATTAAACGTCTTGAACTAAACAGACACATTTGGACCCTATGAAAGGAACAAACTAACTGACAGAAAGTTGTGGCTTCTGAAATGACGCGAACAGAGCAGGCGCGGCGCCGACGTGTGGGCCTTCGAACCCTCTAACCAGTACCCAACCTCAGGCCCAGGTTGCCTGTTGAACCAAGAAACTGTACCATAGAAAACGTAGCCACCTCCTGCTTCCAAGGTACAGACACCTCCTCGTTAGTCTGAATGCCAACCTCCAGGGCACTGGCGTCTGGTCTGCTGGTCTTCGTCGTCTGTTTCCTGTCGGCATTCTACCTTCAGACTCGGACCTCCGGCTGGAACACCCGACAGCCTCTTAACACGGGGTCTGACGAGCTGCTTGGACAAGTGAAAGGAGACGCTTACCTCATCAGAAAGCTGGTGGGCACCCTGTTGAATGGACAAACCGGCGACCCCGTTCTTAGTGAGCTCGTAACCTGAGATGTTTGTTTCTGGATCTGCCTGACAGCTTGGATATGCGCGTATAGGTAGACTGAAGCATGGTTATCACTACATCACTGCAGGTTAGTCATCGGAATGACCTTCTATTCCATTTAGTTTGAGTTCTGACGCCCCGCCGCTTACCTGGGCAGGTCGAGGCAGAGATCTAGACATTCAGATGGATAATCTCATGGATCTCCTCTATATTTCTAGGCAGACCGATCGAATTCCAATTCTCCCCCCCTTCGTGCACCCGGACTTCATGCTGAACGAGGTCGCCGTCAGCTCCGTCTTCGATCTCAGATCCATCTACAATAACATTGGCATGTCTCTGGAATGGGGATGGATCAGACCAACTCTTCTTTCAACGAGGAAAGATCTGAGACCGGGAGAAAACGCGCCTACTGTGGGCTGCTGGGGGTCTGCAAGAAACAGTTTGGATTGTACTGGGTTGAGTGAGTTGATTTGACTTTGACTTGGGTGCTTTGACAATGGCTCAATATATTTCCTATTCTCTTCAATTAACAACCTACTTCTCTAGAGGTCGACTGGACACCTTTCCCCGACCTCGTTGGCAGTAGTGGGACAGACAGTAAACACGCTTCAGCAGATAGGGAGTTCATCAACAGCTTGAAGCCTCCTCCTCGACACAGTTCAGCAACTTCACCCTCAGAGGCTCTGGCTTGTCTGGACCATCCCCTCCATATTTCTTCAAACATTGCTACGCCTCATCTTGATGCTCCCGGCATCGCGAAGGAAGACGAGGTCTGGCAAAATGTTGGAAAGCACTTGAAGTTCAGCCAAAACCTGCTGGAGAAGGCTGAGCTAGTGGTGAGGAAGATATTAAATGTCCCTCTGAACGAGAACATCCCCAAGGTGAGTGTTATTTTCTTACTTCAAATGCTTCATGTTTAGGATTTTGACAGGTGTTCTTCTCAAATGTCTGACCGAAACATAGTTCATCACCATTCACGCAGATCGTCTTCATCTCAAGTCTCAAGTTTGCCCCGAAGGTGATGACAGTAAACAGTGCCTATCAACAGCAATGTACCGCTGGGCTCACAAAGAAATACGGAGTCAACATCACGCGAAGACGGGCGTCTGGGTCGATCATGTGATAGCCGTCACAAACGAGGTCGACGAGACTTTTAATGGTGAATTTTTCTCAGTTCATGGCTGGAGCTACGTGACAAACCAGCTGAGGGAGGAAATTCGAGCGTTCTATGGGGCTTGGGAGGTGATCTGGCTCGACCTAGTGATAATGTCCATGGGAGAGTCGTTCGTTGGGACTTATACTTCATCTAAAGACCACCTTTCGGCTCTAAGGGTTGAAGAGTGGAATGGAGGTGTCTCACACTTGGTGAAGGCTCACGATGCTGAGCTTTCGAAGATATGAAAACGTCTGAAATCATTGTCCATCACTGGCGCCTGCTGCAAGCCCATTTCTGTGCCTTTCTGAAAGGTAGCTTCTCATGTTATCTCATTACGTACAGTAGCCCACTCACTCGCAATGCTTTTTTGCTGCTGGATATGAAAATGCTTTACAACTGTCATCGCCCGCCAACACATCACACATAAGACGAGACTGTGTCCTATCTTCACGAATCAGCCCAAATATTGTTTTCCAGTTGTAAACACCAAGTTCCTATGTCATCTTGATGAAGACGTTGAACGCAAAGCAAACGCCACTCCGGCAGCAGAGACAAAGCTGGCGTCGATGCGATGGAACTTGCACCCAAACAGCCGTGTAGTCCAACAAACTCTTTCCTATAGATACTGGAGGAGCGTGATGGTACGATTTCTGCCTCTTCTTTCTTACTCAGGGTGTCCTGGAACTAACACTGGCATGCCTTGCCTGCTGCTCATTTTCTTTCGCTGGCACGTCTTCCTCTTGATGCCTGGCCCTCACGTTGAACCCTAATCAGTTATTGGACATCAACGTAAGCCTCTTACACCCTCTTTTTCCACCTGGTTCTTTGGTTCCTGACTTAGCTTGCGTCTCTCACTTCGCCTTGTTGCTCGATTGGTGTCCGCGTTGGAATACTCTTCTATTTCTCTCCGACCCATTGTCTTATTTCTCGCACAATCACAGCGACAACTCTTTGCTCGTTCAGATCGAGTAAAGTCGATTGATTTTCATCCATCTGAACCCCTGGTCATCGCGTAAGTTGGTGCTGATTCCAGGAGCTGGGCCCTTCACTTCCTTTCTTGCTTCCCTCTTTCTCCCCCTGCTAACTACCTGCAACTGCGTTGTCCATATTCTTCCTCAGTGGTCTGTACAATGGATCTGTCAGCATCTGGAATTACGCTACTGGGTCTCTTTTAAGGTCCTTCGAGGTGACGGACGTTCCAGTGAGATGTGTTCGGTTCATAGCACGAAAGAACTGGTTCGTCGCCGGTAAGTACAACGCACATGCTGCGTTAGGCCGTGTATGAAGGATAGAGAATCGTTTTGCTGACATGTGGGTCTATTTGTGGGGTGTTGTACATAGGTTCTGACGATTTCCAACTAAGAGTCTTCAACTTCAACACTTCGGAAAAGGTCGCTGCATTCGAAGCCCACCCAGACTACATTCGATGCCTGACTGTCCACCCCACATTACCGTTGGTACTCACTGGAAGTGATGATATGACAATTAAATGCTGGAATTGGGAGTCTGGTTGGAAATGCACACAAGTAGGTATCCTTCTTCCATGGCAGGCACGAGCCACCACTCAACTCCTTCTTTCCCCATTCTGCCACAGGTCTTTGAAGGACATACTCACTATATCATGTCTCTCGCTATCAATCCTAAAGACTCAAATACATTCGCGTCTGCCTGTTTGGATCACACCGTTAAAGTCTGGTCTTTGGGCGCGTCAACGCCTAATTTCTCGCTCGAAGCTCATGATAAAGGTGTCAACTTTGTTGAGTACTACCATGGAGGAGACAAACCATATCTGGTGACTACTGGTGATGATCGGTGAGTTCCACATCGAAAATCTCTCCTTTTCTTTTCCTAAGGGTAACTGAACGGACCCCTTGCCTCGCAGATTGATCAAGATCTGGGACTACCAATCAAAGTCCTGTGTTCAAACTCTTGAAAGTCATACTGCCAACGTATCCTTTGCCGTCTTCCACCCGTCTCTTCCAATTATTGTCTCTGGTTCTGAAGATGGCACAATCAAACTGTGGCACTCTGGAACTTACAGGCTCGAACAGACCCTGTCGTACGGACTCGAAAGAGCATGGTGTGTTGCCTATAGGAAAGTTGGAAATGAAATTGCATTTGGTTTCGATGAAGGTGCTGTGGTAATCAAAGTAAGCTTTCGTGCCTTTTAGAGTTGAGGGGAGGGCATCTAACCACCTACCATTCTAATCAGGTTGGTAAAGAAGAGCCATCTGTTTCTATGGATAATTCAGGAAAGATTGTCTTTGCCCGAAACACCGAAATTCTGTCCTCCACCATCCAAGCTGGCTCCGAAGAGTCTTCAAACGACGGTCAACAGCTTCAGGTCGCTACTCGAGAGCTTGGATCCACCGAAGTTTTCCCGCAAACTTTACAACATTCTCCCAACGGCCGATTTGTTACAGTCTGCGGTGACGGCGAATACATCCTGTACACTTCTCTCGCTTGGAGAAACAAGGCATTCGGAAAGGGTCTCAGCTTTGCTTGGGGAAGTGACTCGAACACGTACGGTGTTTTGGAATCAAAATCAAATATTAGAGTTTACAAGAACTTCAAAGAAAAGGCCGGATTAATCAGAGGAGGTGGCTGGTCCCTCGACGCCGTCCACGGTGGAACCCTGCTTGGAGCCAGAGGAAACGGATTTGTTGTCTTCTGGGATTGGGAAACTGGAGCGGTTGTACGAAGGATTGAAGTCGATGCTATTGATGTAAGTCTCTTCTCTTCAATGAATTTCGATCTAATTGCACGACACTCGTCTGGTTGCAAGAATTTGGGCTAACAGTGGCTCGCGCTTTTCAGATCACCTGGTCTGGCACTGGTTCTCTTGTGGCCATTACGGGAGAAGATTCTTTCTACGTCTTGAAGTTCGATAGAGATGCCTACGACGCTGCTCTCGAGTCTGGTGTGGAGATCACGGACGAAGGAGTCGAAGAAGCATTTGAGCTGGTGGCAGAAATTTCTGAAAGGTAAGGTCGATCTTACGGGTTTGATGATGGCCTTTGTTTCTAACTACATCCCTTAACAGTGTGAAGACTGCCAAATGGGTTGGCGACTGTTTGATCTACACAAACTCAAATAAGAGACTAAACTACTTGATTGGAGACCAAACTCATACTGTGAACCACTTTGACCAGTAAGTACCTCATCTTCTCATCTTCTGTCCTAGCCCTTCAGTTTTCTCTCGTCCTTGTTCTAATGCTATTGACTTGAAATAGACCAATGTATCTTCTGGGATACATCCCGTCACGTAATCGAATCTACCTGGCTGACAAGGATGTTAACATCTACTCCTATCTCCTGTCACTCTCTGTGATAGAATATCAAACCGCAATCCTGAGAGGCGATCTGGACCATGCGCGGGAGATTCTGCCTTCCATTCCATCTGATCAACGCAACAGAATCGCTCGTTTCCTTGAGACTCAAGGTACGAAGAGTGTTTCTCGCTTGTGCCGATGACTCTATACTAAATCTTTTGACATTTAGATCTCCGGGAACTTGCTCTGGAGGTCTCCACCGATCCAGATCACAAATTTGACCTGGCGATTCAACTAGACGATTTAGACCTAGCGCTCGACATCGTGCGTAGTGGGCCTCAGACTGGATCGGATAGCAAATGGAAAACCGTTGGAGATAAAGCTTTGTCTGCGTGGAAGATCGACCTCGCTGAAGAATGTTTCAAGAGCGCAAATGACTTTGGAGCACTCCTGCTTTTGTACACCTCTTTGGGAGACTTGGCCAACATCAAAGCACTTGGTGATCTTGCTGGTTAGTTTGCCTTTTACTTTACTTGAGTAAAAACGAGATCAACAACTGACTTTGCTGGCTTTTAATCAACAGCTGAAAAGGGAAGCAACAACATTGCGTTTGCTTGCTATCTACAAACTGGATCTCCTCAAGAATGTATCGATATTTTGGTCAAGACTGACCGAATTCCTGAGGCAGCAATGTTTGCCAGAACGTACGCTCCTAGTGCTGGTATGTAAAGTTCACCTTTTTGCGCCGTCGTCAAATCCAGCGTATGAGAACTCATCATCATCCCCCTGGCAGTGCCTTCCACTCTCTCGTCATGGAAGACTGAGTTGATCTCATCTGGAAAACCCAAGATTGCCAAGGCACTCGTTGATCCAGAAGTCGAGCCGGAGCTTTTTGAAGAGGATTGGGCAGCTGCTCTGGAGGCCGAGAGTGGTATTGAATCAGCTACTACGGTTGTCGACGAGGAAGTTGAACCGGCTCCAGTGGTGGAGCTGGTAGAAAGTGTGAAGGACCTGTCTATCACGAACGGGACAGTCAGTGAGTAGATTCAATCTAATGAGTAGTGCTGGACTCGTCGTTCTGATTCTCTGCCACTGTGCTTATCTGTCTCTAGAAACAAAAGAAGCAGCACCGGCGGACGAGGAGGAGGAAGATGAAGAGGAGGATGAAGAAATTGAAGCTTGAGCTCAGCCTAGCTAATTCTCAAAGTATGATACGATACCTTTTTTTCTTTCTCCCTTCACTTCTCACTTCCGAAAGAATTCACGGTTCCTTCGCGGATCATTTGCAAATGCGAACCAATCAGACGCACCTGCGGAATCTGGAAATGCGACCAACTAAGCCGATGTGTTCTTTCATTGCAGATAATGGTGGTGCTGCCAACAGTGCATTTATTTTATATTCATTTTGAATTGTTCGTTGCTACTAGAGAATCCAAGAAGAGTCTGGACAATGTCATTCACTGGGGGTGCGGCTGCAGGCACCGACCGCGCCCAACGCGAAAGGCTGACTCGCTGTCGCTGTGTTGGTAACTTTGCTCTCCAGAGCAATGACAGGTTCCCTATCGACAAGTGTACGGTGGTAAGAGAGCCTCAAGCGGACGGTACAGACAATAACAATTTCGGAAGCTCGCGAGGAGAAATGCCAAGACTATCTGAGGCCGCGATGTGAAATCTATTTTACACTTTTGCGGTTTTGCCAGCTGGGCCGGCGTGGATCTCATTCTACCACGTTCGCGTTCACGCACATGTAAACTTCTCCAGCAAATCAGCGGCCAGCCGTTGGCTCCAGCTGGAGATCAGCGAGTGAAAAAAGGGTCTCGGTCGCTGCAGCCAGGTTTATAAACACGAGGTCGTTCGTTGGCTGAGCTTTTTCTTCTTCTTTTCCTTCATCAACGATCAACCATTCTCTGAGAGTATATCCACGATGATCTCTGCTGCTGCTTTCATCACTCTTGCTACCGCTTTGGCTGCTCCCGCTGTTGAGGCGTAAGTTTGTTTTTCTTCTTTGATCGCTTGCTTTCTGGGGAGCATGCAGATCTGACGTCTATTTTTGCATCTTGCCTTTCTCGCCGACTTCACCCTCGCGCTCCGTATCTATTCTAGTGCCATTGCCCAAACCTTTGTACCTGGTGAGCCATGAATTCATCCAATATCCAACCGAACAATGGAACGCGCCACTAACCAGCTCTTTTCCCTTGCATCTCAGTTGCCCCATGCCCAACATGCACCTCTACTATCTATGCTGGTGCTTCCAATGGCTCGTTGGCTAAGTCTCCAGTTGTTCCAGGTTAATATTCCAACTCTGCTTATATCGTGCAAGCATGAGACCTGCGGCGCTCACGCTCTGTCTTTTGACTCTCCAACAGGTATTGCTTTCGACAGATTTATCCAGATCTGGTTGGAGAACACCGATTACGGTAAGTCTTTCCTTTCATTTTATATTTAGCTTTCAACACGGTCAGGAAGCTCCTGCTGATTCTTCCTCTGTTTTTGTTTTGTTCAGCCGTCGCTGGTTAGTATCATCTCACTTAGCCTATGGTTCTCACTCCGCTTCTTCCTCCACTTGGCTAACCATTTTTCTTTCCCTTTGGTAGCCGCTGATCCAAACTTCCAGGCCGTCGGAAAGCAAGGTATTGTTCTTAGCTCCTTGAACGGTGTTACCCACCCGTAAGTCTGAAACAACGTCGCCGAGCTCTCAGTCCCTCAGTCTCCTAATAGCTCTTCTAATTAAATCTTCATAAAGATCTGAGCCAAACTACTTGGCTTCCATCACTGGTTCTTTCTTCGGAATGGGAGACGATGCGTGAGTGCTGTACTTTGTCGGCCTCTTGTGAGAAACCGTGATAGCTGATCTAGATTCTGGCACTCCAATACTTGGATTTCATTTAAAACAGCAACTACTATATGCCAAGCAACGTTTCCAGCATGGTCGATCTTCTCGAGGCTAAGAACGTCTCTTGGGCTACTTACCAAGGTCAGCTCATCCTCTGATGTTCCCCTTAACTTTTCTATTGTCACAGCCAACTGATTTAATTGTCTCACCTCGAAAATTAGAGTCTATGCCATACGATGCGTTCCAAGGTGACTACCCAGAGACCAACCACTACAATAAGTCTGCTGGTTCCTACACTTACTACAAGAGAAAGCACAACCCATTCATCCTCCTTGTAAGTCTTCCTCTATCTCGTTCTTGAATTATGCGCGGGATCATTTACGATTGTTTCGCGTTCTCAGAACAACATCGCCAACGTTACCTCGCGTGCTAAGAGAATCAGAAACTTCAACGACTTCGCTGTCGATGTCAACGCTTCTGCTCTCCCACAATGGGTCTTCGTTACCCCAGACAACGTCAACGACGGTCACGACACGACGACCACCTTCCTTGGTGACTGGGTCAACTGGTGGTTGAACCCATTGCTCCAGAACAAGAACTTCAACGACAACAGAACTTTGATCCTTCTTACATTTGATGAGAACAGCAACTACGCTGGTAAGTCGAATGAGAACGAGTGAAGTGCTGTAACTGACGATCGGGAACATTTGGCATCTCAAGCCCAAAACACTGTCTACTCCGTCTTGCTCGGCGGCGCTGTCCCATCTAACCTTATTGGCACCACCGACCCTACCTACTACACCCACTACTCCTCTATGACTACCGTTCAGTACAACTGGAAGCTCGGTAACTTGGGTAGATCCGACACCAAGTGAGTCGCACATCACAATGCGTGTTTTCTTCATACTGACAATGAACCTTGCTACTTGCAGCATGACCCTGAACAATGTGTACTCTGCTTTCACCGGTGCCTTGAACGTTACCACCAACAACAACATCACTCTCACCAACAACGCTACTATGCCTCGTGAGTTGCTATTCTTTCACGTCTTGATTATTGCGCAACAACGTGCTCAACCATGATGTTTTCTTCTCTTAGTCACCAACTTGACTGGAACTTTCCCTGGTGTCTGCAATACTGCCAGGTGGATCCCAGTCCCAGCTCCAGGTGTCGCTAACGGCCTCGGAGGTGGAAACACCTACGTTCCAGCCGGAACCAACACTGGCCTCACCCTCCAGTCCCTCCCACAACCAATCAACTTGACCCTTGGTGTCAACCCAATCATGATCAACCCCAACTTCACCACCATTGTCTCCCTCAACGGTACCTCTACCAACTCATCCGCCAACGGTACCAGCTCTGGAGCTTCTGCCTCTGCTTCTGCTTCCAAGGCCTCTGGCGCTGACAAGACCATCACCCTCCCAATTGTCGCCTTGGCCGCTTTGGGATTTGGTGTCTTTATGCTTTAGATATTTATATAGAGTTTGGAGAGGGTTTCTTTTACTTTAGAATTACAGTTTAAGATTTTGATTTATGATCAAACCGCCGACAAAAATTTACTTCACATTGCTGAGCCGTGAGAAGTTACAGCCATCTGGATTTCATATCATTCTATTGTGCTACTGTTGTTTGTTTTGGGAGATTTGGTGATCGAAGGAGCGCAAGTGAAGTGAAAGCAACGCGCTGGTAGCAGAGATTGGCTGAAACGAAAACACGCTTGCGCCAGCGTTGGCGCAAGATGTCAACACAATGTTGGTTGGAGTCAAATATGTGCTTGTCTAGAGATTTCTCACTCGATATGTATGCCCTCTTTAGTTTCAACGGCGTTCTAAACAGCTACACAGCATCTCTGACAAGTGGCACATTTGTTGCGCTAGTCGAGCACGCGTTGCGGTCGAAGGACTGCGGTTCTGTACCCTTTTGATGGAAGGAAGAGGTTCTGAGAATCATGACTCTACGATATTTTTTGTCTGGAACCATAAACTGCTTTATTACCCTGTGTCTTGGTCTTGCAAAAACAAAACTGCAAAGTGAGGCCCATCGTGTAATTCCTCCAATTAGAGGACCGATGAATGACCTTTGGTGTGCCTTGATGTCTTTTGAACACTCAGTTTTGCCGTTTTCCATTTTCAGAGGGAAACCAGGCAGGTCTACCCCCCTTCCCTTTCAGACTGAGGCGAAACCGAGCAGTGGCAAAGGTGTCGAGTAAGACCTTCGCGGGTGTGTTTGCTTCCTTCAAGCAATCCTCGACTCGTTTGTTCCGAGCAACCAACTTCCAGTCTCCCTGTATCTGCGCGTCAGGTATCTGGTACTACATCACCATGGCAGAAGCATCCCAAGTAATGGTGGTATGTTCCTCGTATCGATCCTGCAGTCGAACCAAGCCGCAGCTAGACCTGACTCTGCCTATGCTTTCTGGTGTTGCTTCAAATCGCGTTGCAATCTCTTACTTTATGTTCATGACTCATATTTTTACTCTCCTTACTCTAGATCGGTACGTCAGCTTGCACTTTTTCTCCCTTGGAGAGAAGGCACGACCCGTTCTCATCTGCAGGACGCTGCCTGACCATCTTTTCTTCGACTATTCCTTTTTTCCAGCTACGATCGTCTTCTATATGGCAGCAGCACTCATCATGGTTAGTCGTGCCTTGGAGTCCTTGAACCGATACGGCGAACGGTCTAGGCTGACACGTCTTGCTGGCTTTGTCCTTTCTTGTCCTGTCCTCCTTCTTTATTTCCGCCTCCGATCTGGATTTTAGGTCACTGTAAACAAATGGGTATGTTCTTTGGTACTCGTCTCCGTCTTCCGTTACTCACCAAAGCTTTACGTTACTCTTTTGAACACGGGTTTTCCACTACCTATGCTCCTTCCTTTTCCAGGTCTTGACGGATACAAAGATTCCAATCTTTTTTTTGACGTTGCAGTTGGGTGTTGCTGTGATCTTGATGTTGATGACCAAAGCATCAGGTCTCCTGAAGATTCTTCCTTTCAACATGGAGACTGCCAAGAGATTGTGGAAATACATCTTTTTAAGTCAGTTCCTGCAATGTTATGATGATCCTCTATGACCGTTCTGTTGACCATCCACCACTTTGCTCTTCGTCATTTTTCGTACTATCAGATGTCTTCGGAATTGTGTACGTCGAACCTCCACCTAAAGACCCTCATACACTGTTGACTAATGATTTTGCACTTTGGTGCCACCATCAATAGTTTTAGCAACATGACGCTGTGGGTGAAAGTAACGCACCTTCTACCTAATCAGGCTGACTGATGTTCTATGTGTTTTATGTGTTTATCAGTCGATATGTTGATGCCTCGATCTACCAGGTCGTTCGAGGTCTCATCCTCCCCATCACCTGCTTCTTCTCCTACATGCTAGAGGCAAAACCTCCTTCAAAATTGGCCATCCTTAGTTGTGCAATTGTTACTGTCGGGTTTCTTGTCGGTGTGGGCTGGACAGCTCTCTTTGGAGGTATCAAGGGCGGAGGGGTACGACCGTAAGTCGCGTGTCAAATGGTTTTCATTCTTCCTAGCGATATGAAACTCGCCTCACCGTCCCTCTTCATTCTCATCAGAATTGGCGTGTTCTTTGGTCTTCTCTCCTCTATTACTACTGCTTATCATTCCATCGTCATCAAGGAATCCTTGAGCTACGTTGGCGGGTCAGCGATCGACCTGGCCTTCTACGGTAATGCGTGCTCTGCCGTGATCATGCTTCCCCTGGCTATCATCACCGGTGAAGGCCCTGCAATTATGGAGCTTGTGACTGGGGAGGAGCCATTGGGTAGATTAGTCTGGGGTGTCTCCATCACTGTGAGTCGAACACTCTCACTCTCCATTGGAACAATCACGCGGAGAGACCGAACTGATTCTATGGGTCTTGTTTCTTGCACTTAGGGTCTCTTTGGGTTCTTGATCTGTGTCGCCGGTCTTCTTTCAGTCAAAGTCACATCCCCAGTCTCCCACATGGTGTCTTCCGCCATGAGAGGTGTCCTCCAGACTGCAATTTCAGTTTACTTCTTCGGTGATATCTTGACGGGGTTCGTGGATAGAATTGCTGCTTTTTTCTAGCTGAAGCCTTTGCTGACGGGCTTGCTCTTGTAACTTCAGATCGCGTGTGATGTCGATTATTATCATCATTGCTGGATCATGTCACTATGTGTGGGCGAAGTCTGTTGAACAAAAGGCTGCTCCAGCACCAGCGGCGGACTATCACAAACTGCAGAACATGGAGGAAGGAAAGTTGGACGATGACGCCAAATAGAGTGGTCCTGAACCATCCTCTTCTGAGAGGTTTGAAATTGCGATAGACGGACAGAAGGAAGGGCAACTGAGCCATGTGAAGTTATGATCACATGATAGCCCTATTTCTTAGATGTTGTCTGCATTGTTGCGTTGCAAACGACAGATTCAAAAGGGCTGCAGCTGGATGTAAGCAGCTCCACAGCGTCAGAGTTAGCTGTTCAAGGCGAGAAAAGTACAGCAGAATAAAATATGACAGCATTAAGTTAAAGTTGTCAATGTTCTACCCAAAAAAAGGAGTACAAAATAATTTACCATTTCAGTGACGCTGACAGTTACTCAGCTCGACAACCATCCGCTTAGAAGGACCAGCAGGATGAGTGTCCTACTGGAGACCTCAGTTGGCGACCTGGTCATCGATCTGGAAACGAAACTTTGTCCAACCCTTTGTCTCAACTTCCTCAAGCTCTGTAAAGTCTACTATTACAATCTTAACCTGTTCTTCAACGTATCAAAAGACTTCATTGCCCAAACTGGAGATCCATCAGCTACAGGAACCGGAGGAGAATCCATCTGGTCATATCTGGCTGAGAAGGATTCAAAAGGGGAGAATGTCGGAGGAATCAGGAGATATTTCGAGCCAGAAATGGGAAATGGCAAACTGAAGCATCGTGAGCGGGGTACCGTCAGCATGGCTATCGCTCCAGGAGAGGGTGGTGGGTGTGGAAGTCAGTTCTTCATTACCTTGAAAGACAGCATCGAGTACTTGGATGGAAAACATGCTGTCTTTGGAAGAGTTGTGGAAGGCCTCGAAGGTTTGGATGAAATCAATGGAGCTTTCGTTGATCAAGAAGGAAGGCCGCTGAGAGACATCCGAATCAGACATGTAGTAGTCTTAGGTGAGTTGACTTGTCCTTACCTTCTGTGCTGGATACTCAATATTTGTTTGGTTTTGGCAGAGGATCCGTACGACGACCCACCAAACCTCACCGTCCCGTTATCATCTCCAACCATTTTACCAGATGCAAATCCAAACCTCAGGATTGCTGATTCCGAGTCGTACGAGCCAACTCTGTCTGGTGAAGAACTTGAAGCTCAGCAAAGAGCGCAAGCAGCTTCCGCTGCCGCGTTGACACTCGAAATGATTGGTGATCTACCTTTCGCCAACGTCAGACCACCAGAGAACATCTTGTTTGTCTGCAAACTCAACAGTGTTACTAGAGATGAAGACCTGGAGCTAATTTTCTCCAGATTTGGAAAGATCATGAGCTGCGAGGTAATCAGAGACAAAATCTCTGGTGATTCTCTGCAATATGCATTCATCGAGTTTGATAAGCGAGAAGATGCAGAAATGGTAAGTAGACGGTCTTTCTTGTCTTCTTGAGGCGTGCAGACTTGTTAAACCCCTTGCGCTAGGCCTACTTCAAGATGCAGAACGTGTTAGTTGACGACAAACGAATCTGGGTCGACTTCAGGTAGGTACGATGCCGGGCATATCAACAATAGTACTAATTAGTCAAATTTTGTATCTATAGTCAGTCTGTATCAAAGATGGGTGGATCGTGGAGCAATGCAGCTTCTAATGCCGGCAGGGGTGGAGGGCGAGGGGGAAGAGGGGGTCGTGGTGGATATGGAAGTGGCCGAGGTGGAAGAGAGGGTGGAGAAGCAAATCGGGGATTCGGTGGTCGTGATGACCTGGTCAGTTCATCCAAGTACAGAGCTAATGACTCGCGAGGAGATGCTGGTTCCGGTCGAAACGGTGGGATGGTGTTCGATCTCGATGATAGGAGAAGTGGGAACTCTAACCGAAGAAGGAGTCGAAGTCCGTCACGGCGTGGAGAAGATAGAAGAGATTCCAGATCGTACAGAGAAGATGATCGAAGGAACGACGACAGGCGCGATAGAGATCGAGATGGACGTGATCATGGGCGGAATGATAGAGACAGATACCGTTCGTCTAGGTATTAAAGTAATTAAATACCCACAAGCTCCAAAACTGGCGCCTAACTTGCGAGGCACGACTGAAGAGATGCAATATGCAATATATACGAGTCATTACGCATGTTCTCCGTCTACTTAGCTAATGCTGCCAACCTCACTCGTACCGCATTTCTTTTGGATTGAAAAGAAAACCGCATAAGAAAGTGTCTAGAATTGTTCCAAAAGGTAAATCGACTTACGCATGAGCTTCCAGACCCTCACATTCGGCCAAAGTAACGACAGTTGGACCAAGCTTCGATAAACCAGCCTTGGTAAGCTCCTGAGAAGTGATGTGTTTTTGGAAAGAGAGTGTGTTGACACCAGAGAACTGCCTGGCATATCCATAAGTCGGAAGAGTGTGGTTAGTGCCTGACGCATAATCACCACACCTACAAAAAGAATGCAGAATTAGCGTTTATTGAACAGAGAAAGAATAGAAGAAGTACTCACGATTCTGGGGAGAAATGTCCAACGAATACTGATCCAGCGTTATTGATGAAGGGGACAAGGGCTGGGGCATCATCCATCTGAATGATGAGGTGCTCTGGGGCGTAGTCATTGGAGAAAACGATGGCTTCATCTCGAGTCTGCACCTTTACTATGAGACTTTTCGCAATGGCTTGTCGTGCAATCTCACATCGAGGAAGAGCTCGAGCTTGAGAATCGACTTCCTGCTCGATATCTGCCAACTTGTCTGCAGTCAAATCGATCGCGACCAGCACGACTTGAGAGTCAACGCCATGTTCGGCTTGGGAGAGGAGATCAGAAGCTACAAAGACTGGGTTACACGTCATGTCAACCATAACCTGTACAGAAAGAAAGGGGAGAAGCTTTAAGAAAATCTGGCAAGAAAGAAGCATGCAATTTTTACTCACCAGAACTTCCGATGGTCCAGCGGGCATATCGATTCCAACCATGGCAGTGGTATCGTTTTGAACCAACATCTTGGCGGCAGTGACCCATTGATTACCAGGACCAAAGATCTTGTCGACCTTTGGAACGGATTTGGTACCATATGCCAGAGCAGCGACCGCTTGAGCTCCTCCAGCCTTGACGATGACAGAAGCACCAATCAACTTCGCGACATACATGATTTCAGGTGTAATTGAACCATCGGATCTCGGCGGAGTTGCTAAGACGATGGTTGAGCATCCGGCCACTTGAGCAGGTACACCAAGCATGATAGCAGTCGAAGGTAACACGGCAGTTCCACCTGGGACGTAGATTCCAACCCGCTCGATTGCCCTTGCAAATCGAGTACAAACGACGCCTGGCATCGTTTCTACCACCAACGGAGCCTTCTCAGCTTGAGCAGAATGGAACTTCTTGACATTTTCGTAGGCTTGGTCGATGGCAATTCTGACTTCTTCCGGCAGGTTCATATCTTCCTGCTTGAATGGTGGGAGAATGATGTTGGATGTCAATGGGACTCGGTCGAATTTGTGAGTAAATTCAAGCAAAGCTTCATCGCCCCCTTTTCGCACTGAATCGATGATTGGAGATACCTTGGCCAACATGGCGGATGAATCCAGGACGGGTCTGAGTAAGAGAGCAGCTTTCTCTGAAGGCGAGAGTGTTGAGAGAATGGAAGTTCTCATCTTGATGAGTTCTGCACCGTTCGAAGCTGGAGCCTCATTTGGAACGGGAACAACAGGAGCTGATGGAGTTGGTTTGGTGGCAGCGGCCTCCTTAGCAGCAACATCCCATTGGGGCTTAGCGTCACCTTTCCTTCTCTTTACCTTCAGAGATTTCGAGTCCAGAGCACGCTCGATATCGGCCCATCCAACGCCATCTTTGACGCAACGAGTCATTGCGAAGTAAATGAGATCGGCAGCTTCGAACGCCTAGAAAAGTAGTGATCGAAGTCAGAAACCGTCTCACTGGGAAAAGAAGCGTGAAGCAAAGAGTAGACAATCTTACAATCTCTTCCTTGGTCTTAGCAGTGCACAGCTCATCCGCCTCCTCCATGATTTTACTCTGCAACAATTTCTCGTCGTTAAACAGCCTTTTCGTGTAGCTACCCTCTGGTGCATCCACCAGCCTCTGCTTCAAGGTGTCCTCTAGTTTGGCAATACCATCCAGTTGACCAAAGCAAGAGTCTGTTCCCAGGTGACAGAATCCAGTTCCGCTTTGTTCGACTCCAAAGATGATGGCATCAGAGTCGCAGTCAAACTTGATTGATGTCACGCGCTGAGTTGCGCCTGAGGTTGCACCTTTTCTCCAGAGGCCGTGCTTACGAGATTGATAGACACCGTCGAGAGAATTGATAGATTCTTTCAAGGATTCCTTGGAAGAGTAGACCAAACCGAGAGATTTGCCTGAGTGGGTAGATGAAGTAACGATAGTAGGGAAAAGGCCGTCTGGTCTATCTGTGTTGAGAGGGGCGAGGAAAGCGGACGCCAATGAGAGTTTGTCGGTTGCGGGAGCGTCAGAGGTGGTGAGAGAGGTGGTTGGGATAACAAAGGTGGTCGACGCTTTGAATGCGTCAGAGAGTTGAGCTGAAGATGGTAAGGATGTTGAGGATGACAGGATGAAGATTTGAAGAGGTGAAAGGCGGCTGGTGAGAGCTTGGCCAATGACAACGGGTGAAGTGAAAAAGATTCCTCCGACGGAGGCAATCAAAGACGAGTTCACATCACTTTCTCCACTGGCCAGCAGGATCAGTCTGTCCTTGGGAATAGAATTATTCAGCTCCTTGAGAACTGATGGTGTGACAACTGCCTTTTGAACGCCTTCGTTCAAGACATCAATGATCTGGTCGGCTGAAGTCTTTTCGTCTGACAGGGCATAGAACGAAGCTGATGGTGACAGGGTTGACTTTGACGAGGGTTTCAGGTATGAGCTGATCTGACTGATTGGGACCAAGAGAGGGGCGAGGAGGGAGCATGAAGTAAGAAGACCAGCATCCTCTTCCTGCACGAGGGGGAGGAATGGTAAAGAAGCCATCGTATCTGAGAAAAGAAGTATGTCAGCAAGAGGATACAAACAGCCCAAGAGAGAAGGACCTACTTTGTGCTGTTGTCTTGACAGTTGCGAAGTCACCGGAGTCCTAGTCGGCAGGAGTAAAAAGTTCCTGCGCCACAGCCTCAGAAATGACTTGCGCCGAGTTCACTACAGGTGTTTCTCAACCGGTAAACGGAAATCCATGCGGTGGGTGTGGTTCTTGTCGTGCAAGCGTCATAGATTAGACGTACAAGTCCGAGTAGAGAGCAAATGACACAAGAGATCCTCCTGCGACGGGGATCACACTATGAGATGATGTGTATTGAACATCTACCATCTATGCCAATCTTTTTAGAGAGGATTCAATGGCTCTGACTCCTGGGAGTAGAAGAGAAATGTCTAGAACGATCGCTCCAACGGTCACACAGTTCGAACGATTGACAGAGCATCGGGGACAGTAATTTGACAGGCGCAGTTGTTAGCTGAAGAAGTCGGAACACCGTCTGCAGCTAGCCCAGTACAATTCACCAGTTGCCAGACCCAATAGAGTCGAAATGCATTTCGATGGTGCTGCAACGATGCAACGATGGGAAGTAGAGAGGGCCAGAATGCAAAGCTGAAGACGACCTACGTCGAAGCATCGCTGTGTGATCCCCAAGGCCGCTGTTCCTTCTTGCAGCGTCTTACCAAAAAAAAAACAAAGAGAGAGAGATTGATTGGGTATGGATTATTGCTAGATAAATACCACAATCGTTGAAAAATATTGCGGATTGAATCGAAAAAGATTGATCCTAGCGTGATTCGAACACGCGTCAAGAGCGAAGCAGACGAATCCACAAGCTCTGATACTGACCACTATACTATAGAATCATTTGTTGGTTTCAAAATATGCAAATGCAAATAGTCCGTAAAAGCTTGCAGATTTCACTGACTCTCTTCTTCGGCCACTCAACGCCATTGCCATTTGGTTTTCTTCCTAATTCTTCTTAAAAACAATTTCTTCATTGGCCTGCCCTCATCGGAAAGAGTTCCATTGTGATGCAAAGCCCAAAAGGACATCTTTCCCTCTGTGTGCTTGAGAGGTAAACATGACTCAAATCCTCTAAGCAGAGGAATGAAAGTATTCTTATTGAGATGTGTGACTTGGTTAATGTGAGATTGGGCATTATCACTAATTTGGTCGAATTAGCAAGATGGACTGGAGATTCTTCTACACCGCCATCTCTAGCTTTTCCCGAAAGATATCGGCGGTGGATCCCAATGCGATCGTGATGCAATCTGAACATCGAAGTAAGCGAATGGTACGGAGTTACTCCACCCGTTGTCGAGAAGGCAAACTCTAAGGCCCGTTCCATCTCTCCGTCCCTGGCTTTGCTCTTCCGTATCGTATTGCGCCTCATGATTTCCTTGAGAGCAACAGATATTACTATGTACTTAGATCTTTTTGGTGGGAACAGAATGAAAACAGAAAATACGTTGTCTTATTCCCTTTGGTCCTGACTGACTTTGGTCAGCTGGGTTCGCCCACCGTGCAACAGTCAGTTCGGTCCATCCACTCTTTCTTAATCCTGTCGAATCTTGACTCATTCAAGTTTCCTCTTGCCTCTTGACCTTGCATTGAGGCTCTGGAGAAGGTGGCAATATCAGCGATGTGTCCCAGAAGTCTGATTCCCAATCGTTCTTCAAAATGAACGAGAGCTGTCATGGTTTTCCTTGCCTGTGGGACTTTCTGGAAGCTACGACAGGTACCAAGTAAACTATGACCTTTCTCGAAAGCCAACGTTTAATCTCTATAAAATACTTTGAAACTGATGTCAGGCCTCGCGACGGCGTCGACATTTTAGTTCAGACGCCAATGTAACAAGAAAGAAGACGACCTTAAAGTCTCTTTACCCCAGAACAATCCCTCCTACCAAGGTTGTATCTATTGAGGATCCACCATGATCAGCTCGAAGATACGGCGAGCAGGTGCCCTTGCACTAGCAGCGCTGGCGTTCTTTTCCTTCCCAGTCATTTCCAACCTCTTCAGCTCCCTACATTACCAGTCTCTTAGCCCAGGAAAAAGAGAACAATCAAACCTTTCGCCAACTGAGATTCTTGCTAGATCCACCGGCGTCTACGAAACACTAAAGACGTTCGACATCCCTGGCGCGCAAGGGCTTAATTCGGAAACCCTACGAAATACCGTCTTGTGAGTAGATTCGACTAGATCCACGATACAGTACGCGCAGAGCTGATCTTCTTTTTGTTTACAAAGCATGTCTTCGTGTAATTTCGGAGTAAGCCTTCTAATTTCGCAATCGAAAGAGTACTTCTTGCTCACGCGCCGCTCTCGTGGTGTCCGAACAGCATGCTGATTTCGCGTCAGTCTTTCATTGCTTTTATCGATAAAATCATTGATACGCTACTGACAATTTATCTCTCTGACCAATCATGTCTTCTTCTTGCAGCTTAAATCTCCTCTGTACTGCAGCTTTGAACGTGGGACCACCTTACAAGCATTTAACGGTCGCCCAAGACAATCATTCCCTAAACTTCCTGCGGTATTTAGGAATGAATGTATTGAATGGAACTGAAATCGGGGTTCCGCTAGCTGCAGGTCAAGCATCCAGATTTCGCACCAAAAACTTCAATCAGATCACGAACTCAAAAGTTGTATCAGCCCTTTGGGTCTTAAAACAAGGAAAGAACGTAATACTCTGTGACGTGGATATTGCTTTCAACAGCGATCCAGTTCCCTACTTCGATAATGAGGTAAGTCGTCTCTCTCGTCGACGTTCGAACATATTGTGCCGATATTCTCAACCGTTATCGCCTTCACACAGCTCGACTTTCATGCTCAAGGGAACTTTTGGAGTGATAACATGAACCCTATGGCTGATGAACTTAACACTGGATTTTACTTCTTGAGAAGTTCTCCGGCCACCATCAGCATGCTAGAGGAAGTTCTGGAAACCTGTAGAACCCATGAGAAGTTTGATGAACAAACCAGTAAGTCACTCTCCTTATACTCTCCTCAACAATGAATGACGAGTATCGATCTCTCCTCCTATCTTGCCGATTGTAGATTGGGTGAGTTTGTCGATTTTCGCCCTGTGGCTTGGTAAACTCCTCTTCTTATCACCTTGTTTCTTTTCTCTGCGATAAGGGACGAGTTCTCCGAAAAATGTTTAGTGATAGGGGAACTGCGTTCTATAAGCCACTGCATGATGATGTCGTCCTCCCGCCAGTAAGCAGAGCTGGCCTCCCATTCTCTAAGCTCGGCTGACTTTCTTTCTTCAAATTCTACAGCGTACAGACTCTTCGGTCTTCTTCGGCAATCTTCCAGTCAGGGAATTTCCGGTCGGATATACTTACATTCATAAACACGAAGATTACGTCGCGTGAGTACAAATCAGCGTGTGATGCCCTACATTTATTGAAGCTCTACATTTCCAAAGGGAGGGACCAGGAAAACCAGTCATCGTTCATGCCAACTTTATGCCCGACCATATTGCAAAAAAAGATGCTTTGACAAGGATGGGCCAGTGGAACATAGACGATGTCCTTATGGAAGAGACATTAGCTACCTGGCGTGCAGCTGGTTCTTCGAGTCGGGAAGGTCCTCGTCGCTGGTATGAGCTTTGTAAAAAAGGCCCGCCGATATCGGTGTAAATAAGGTTTTTCGAATGTAAGATATATTAGAGTTGACTTGCCAACAGCAACGTGAGAGCGAAGGCTTTTGCCGAAGGCGTAATGCCCCCCTCCCCAGGCGCATATCTAGGTTGTGCTTCAATGAAGCAAGTATAGAAATAGTATATCATCAAGGGGTCATCATAAAAGTTAAATGCCAGGCTAGGGGGCGTTGTGAATGAAAGACAACTCGTGAGGGATCTGTGTAGCATGCGAGATCCTTTATATCTACATCCTGAAAAGGAAAGCCAGGTCTTCTTGGGTTCTGTTCGGAAGAAGAAAAAGAGATGTCAGAGCTATTGACAAGTCAGATGTCAACACCGTCTTAAACTAACAGTTTACCCATTCCATCAGCGTCGCTCGAGAGAGTGGATTCAGTCATGGCAACTTTCTTCTCCTGAAGCTCAATGATCTTGGATTCAATTGAGTCTTCGACGCAAAATTTCATACACTGAAACGAAAACAATGGAGAGTCAGAAGGGGAGGGTACGAGACGGCCACCAGCCACTTACAATGACCGAACGTTTTTGACCAAGTCGGTGCTATGACACAGAGAGCAGTAAGACTAAATGACAGCCCAAAATAAGAAGAAGAAGAAAGAAAACACTAACAATACGATCGAAAGCTTGGTCTGACGACGACGCAACAGCAAATAAAAAGCTGTGTTAATAAGATCCGCCGAACGGAAGATCATATTCTCTGACTCACATTCAACAGCCGGGTTCCACCATGAATCAAGCATGAAGACCCTGGAAGCTTCTGTGAGGTTAAGGGCAACACCACCAGCTTTAAGAGATATCAAGAAAACAGTGACCGATCTGTCGCTGGTAAATCTGTCTATTGTTGCCTGACGAGCTGCTGGAGTCATTCCTCCTTCTAGTCTGCAGACATTGAACTGCAAGAGAAAAAATCTACAGGCGTAAGCCGAAATCACGCAGGAACATATTTGAATTGTGGATAGACGTACTCCAGCGCGTTTGAGACGGAAGGCAACAATGTCTAGCATTGAAACAAACTGGGAAAAGACCAAAGATTTCACAGTCGCATCTTCGTGTCGAAGTTTATCCAACTCCTCAACTAAAGCTTCAATCTTGGTTGAAGATTTCCAGTTCTGTTGCAAGGGCAGAGGTAAGTTACTAGAGCTTTACCCGATTTCCATAATAGTTCAACTCACATTAACATCTAGTCGACCAAGAATACCTTGACGAGCACGTTGAAGTTTCTCTTCGTCTTGTTCAATAGCTTCGGCCTCAAGATCTATGGAAAGTTGGACGTTGCAAACCTGGGCAAGACAATGGAAAATCGAATGAATGTGGATTACTAAGAAGAATGTTTACCGCAGGGATTCTAAAAAATAAAATATAAAAAAAGCAAACTCACAGGACAAGTTGCCTGATGGAAACGGAAATCAGCATCTGAAATCGTCACAATAGTAAAGCATTGAGAAGGAATCGCTCACTTTATCTCCGCCAGTATTCAGAATATGGTTTCTGACACATTCACGATCGAAACCTTGGCAGCAAGCAAGCAACTTCTGTAAGTGAGTGAAGCAGTAAAAATAAAAATAAAACAAAAGAAGTGTTTACAATGTGAGCAACTAGCCATGATGAGATCCTCTCCGATCTCGTTGCAGATTCGGCAAAGGGCAGTTTCTTCGATGTCTTCAATATATGTAGCAGTTTTGGAACGAAGGACGAGATCTCTACAGGATGAACATATGTCAGTGCTGATTGAGTCCAAAGAAAATAATGCGATACTGACGGGTGATCAGCCATTTGACGCATTCTAGTTATCAGCGAAAATATGTTGGAGTAGTTGTTTAAGATGGTTCCTGCGCTGAGATAGGTGTTGAACTCGCGTTTGGCATCTGAGAAGAGACTGAGGTAAAGTTCTTTTTCTTGAGGGCTGAAATAGTCTCGCCTGACAACCAAAGTTCGGGGTGGAAGACCCAGGTCATCTGCTCTCTCAATCTAAAATAGAGCGATGGATATGATTTCAGGAAAACTCCTGCACAAGTCTATAAGGTGAAACCTACCTTGGTGCGTCTGTCAACAAGAGGATGGCCAGAAAGAAAGTCAGCACGCGAACGACACATACAATGAGCAAGGTAGCCCGAGCGGTCGCCTACCTTAACATCATTCTATCCAAAAGAATCTGTTATCCAAATGGGAAAGCAAAAAAGGACAATGAGGTGAGCGAAAAGTTGCACAAGAGGGCACAATGCTTACCTTCAGCTTTTTCCAAGCGTCTTTACCCTCACCACGAATGGTTCCGAGTTTAGAGATTGGAGTCAGAACTAAAAATACGAAGAAAGTTAGAGCAGCACAAAGCTTTCAAGACTGAATAAATCAAACTCACTTTCATTGTTCCAGAAGTTAACGTGTTGCATTGGAGAATGACCGCATTCATCGCAGTGGGCTCGGTCTGAGAAACTCCAATGCAGACTTTTGCAGTCGCAGTTTTTACAGAAGAAGCAAGAATAAGGATCTGCACCAAGGAAACGGACCAAAGAATACAACTCTCCAACACGATTCTGGAATGAAGAGACGCTGTTCGGTATTCATGGTCGAGCGACAGGAGTTTCAAACCCAGCTCTTACCTGTAAAGGAGTTCCAGACAAGCACCACTTGAAAGAAGATTCCAATGCAAACACTGCCTTGGCTACATTAGTGTTCTTGTCTTTAATGTTGTGGGCTTCATCAAGCTGTTAGATGACACCAGTAGAGATTGAGAGACTGCTCAAACGATGCAACGGAATGTGTAGACAGCGACTCACAACAATTCGGAACCACTTGATTGCATGCAGAGGACTTATAATGGTGAAACCACACGACAGTTAGCGCTTGGCTCGAGATACAGCTCCAATTGAACCAACAAACCTTTTCTCTCGAATGATCGAGTCCTTTCTTTTAAATCCTTTGTGCTCTTTCCTCATCGCAGCTTCTAAAGTTCCATAACTGATCATAAACAACACACTGTCAGAATTGCCCACCAAGAAACCCTGCTGATATGAGGCGCACCTTGTCAGTACGACATCTACCTTCCTGAGATCGCTCTTGTCACGATTGTTACTAGCCGAATGTAAGTCACAGTCAACAGCAACTTTTTTTTTCAAACGGAGTCGGGTCACTCACCCATGCCAGACATGAACTTTGAGTCCTTCGGTGTGAGTTTCGATCTCCTTCTTCCCTACAAGAGGAACGCTCGGATCTAGTCAGTAAAAATATCCTAGTGCGGCGATATAAAATAGCTTACATTGCATCAAAGCAACAACCGGAGCGATGACAAGATTGGGTTTAGCTTTTGGTTCACTGAGAAGAAGTGCGATGGTTTGAATTGTCTATTTGAAGGAGATGTGTGAAGCATTAGCGATCAGTTTCTGTCATGAGCCAATATATATGTATATCTCTTGCCTTTCCCATTCCCATTTCTATTCCAAAATTGATTGGACAAGACGATGTCAGCTCACAGCGGAAGTGAAAAACGTGGTCATACACCAAAGACATACCATCTGCAAGCATTCCACCTTTCCATGGACCGTCTTCTTGTTTCTTCATCCAGAATAAACTCTCTTGTTGGAATGGTAAGAGATCCAATTTGAGTCCCTTGGGCGGAGGCATTCTGCAAGGCACGCCGTGCAAAAAGTATCAGACAATGGGAAAAGAATTGCCTGGAAGACCCCCAAATAAATAAATAAAAGATATGTTACTGACCTATGCGGTTTGATGATGGGAATGCTAGCTTCCAAGTCTCCCCAGACATCAGTAAGTTCAGGGTGGTGATAATGCAAAGCACTACCAAATCGATAGCAATAGTGGACAGGTTAGAGTGACAGTGGATGGCAAGATCAAATTCCACAACTGACATTTTGTTTCTCTCCCCATTGGTGAGTTTCCTTCCTAGTTTGGCCTTCAGCTTCCGCTTTTCACGCTCAATGAACTTGGCCGCCTTCGTATCTTCGCTGTCATTCGGATCATCCTCGAGATTTCCTAGAGACTTTCTGCCCTTTTTGCTCTTTTTCCCCTTGAGATCAGCGAGAGCCATTGAAGCCTTTGGAGCTTTCCAGGCGTTGGCGCCTTTAGAGGATGCAGCAGGGGGCTTAATGTCCTCGAAGTCGTCGACGTCTAAGAGGAATCCACCACCTCCGAGCTCAGCTTGCTTTTTAAGACGAGCCTCGGCTGCTGTGGCTCGACGCATGGCTTCACGTCTGGCTGGAGTTTCTGCGACTACCGTACTTGACGAAGAAGCGCCGCCTCCGGAAAGATCTTCACGGGATGCCTTACGACGCAGCGAAAAAGAATCAGTCCGGTAATGTGAAACTGGATGTATTTTCTCCAGCAAGGATAGAACTCACTCTGAGAACTTCCTTAAGAACAATTTCCTCTAGCTCCGAATCGCTGTCAACTTCGTAGAAGTGGGCTCCGGGAGAGAAATCTTCGTCGGATGAATCTGCTGCAACTTTGGCTCGACGGGACACCTGCCAGTAAGAACCAGTATAGGGGAGTCAAGAGAAATCAGTGATTGAGATCAGATGGGAAAGCGCATATGAGACGCGACTAGACAAGAGATAGCAAGCGCGCACCTTCTTGACTGATTCTTCGCCTTCGCTGAAATCTTCATCATCTGAACTTTCCTCGTCTTCTTCGTCTTGATCAGCAAAGGCGTCGTATTCAGGCTCATCGTCGCTGTCGGAGATCAACTCGTCACCTTCCTGTTCCATATAGCCTCTACCTTTCGGCAGGCCTCTCTTTGGTCTGTTGGAGATTTCATCGGTAGTCTGTGTCGAGCCATAGATGAAACGTGGTTAGTAAAGAGGAAAGGGAACCGACGGTGGTGAGTGTCGAAGAGCGACACTACACTTACAGTGGCTTTCAGTTTGGCTTTGCCTTTGCCTTTGTCAGCAATGACTCCTGCCTTTCCCTTCGAAGTGGTGACTTTGGTAGGGACAGCTTGAGAGGGTTCGATCTCTCTTTTCTTGTCGACATGGCCGTCTGCAAGTAATTCTTCAGCCTCATCCAGGAACTCGTCGATATCTGAGCTATCGACATCAACAACTACTCCCAGCACAGCAACAGCAGAAAGTTACCAAATATATTATCAAAGCTCAGCTGCTTACAATGTATCAGCGGTTGGGACGACAAATACTCACTCCTTGACTTTCTCTTAGCTGGAACGGAGGCTTTAGCCTTACTCTGAAATGTCTTCAGAGGTACAGACTCAGATTCCGTGTCAGAAATCGTTATAGGACTTTGGGCAGCACTTTTGTTAGCAGGCGTGTTCAAGCTAGAGGTAGCAGCAGTGGAAACTGGTTTGTCGATATCGACAAGGAGGGAAGCAACCTGTCAGCGCGAGGACATCCGGACGAAGGTGTGTTGCGTCCAGACCAGAAAGACTCACCCGTAGATTGGGATCTACCCCTGGCTCTTCTGGTTACAGCGGACGAAGCTGCCTTTCTGGGAGGCATCTTGACCTGGGTCGATCAAGAGAAAGTGGTCGTGAGGAGCTTCTCACTCGCGGCAGTGAAGGCACGCTCCAACGTTGGAGCTCATTTAAATACCTAAAATTTGCTATGGTATCCCTACTTGTTCACTTTCGACATCAGTGCCCTTCAATTGGTAGAAATTGTAACTCTCCGTCTTTTCTTGGCCGTAACTACAGAATTTCGATGCGGGTGCCTAGCTGGGTGGCTGAGGTGGTCCTCGGAAAATCCGCGAGGCGAAGGAAGACAAGACAAGATAGCGTCACTTTGCAAGAAGTCATTCAGCATGGAGCTTAACAAAATCCTAGAAACTACTCGCTGGTATATCTTTCGAGGAAGAATCGAGATCTCTTCAAAATATTCATAACTATCACTGCTGTAAGCGAAGGTGTAGTGCACTCCCCGACCTTACACTCCTGCTCCCATGCTTTCAAAACTTGACTCTCTTTAGAGGGTGGTCTACCAATGAGTCCACAGGATTCCTCTTTCCTGGTGCAGTCGTTCCGACAACAAGCGATTTCAACCACGAGTTTTCCTTCCTCAAGCCTTCAACCTCTCTTTCCAGCTGGGAACATCTAGACTCGAGCTCCTCTTTAGAACAGAAGAAGTCATGTTTCAGAGACGGGGAGAAGGTGGGGGGTTGATTATGGTCAAAGTGAAAAACGGAACTGCATAAGACGACAAAGCGACACGAACATCACAACACCAGCCTGTAAACCTGAACTCACTCGACGAAGCTTCAAGCGCCTTTTCCCTTTCCTTCTTCTTGGCACGGAATCGAGCAGATGCCAGTGTATTTCTTCGGCGTTTACTTTTGATTCGATGATAAGGATCGGTTGGCAAAAGTCAGGCCAAAAAAATAAATTGATAATAATAATTGAGCATCTCCATAATCATAAACAACAAAGGGCACATCGACAAACACTTACTCTTCTTCATCGACAACGTTGGACCCTTCCTTGTATGAGATGCTCTGATCAGGCTTTCCCGTAGTTGGTGCCGGGGTGGTATCAACTGGAGTGGGATGAGTTACGCCGTGAAAAGAAGAAAGACTGGCAAAGGTGTCGAAACCGAAGTGCGAATCGGTCCAAAAGTTGAAATTATCTTCCGTGACATTGTTTTGAAGGTGGGTTTGATGCTCGGAATCAGTGCTCTGATGTTGGATGTGAGAAAGGGTCGAGTTCTCAGATCCCTCTGATGCTGTCGCAAACAAAGCACCTGGCGAGCCATCTTCTCCCGACCCAGTCGCAGATAAATCTTCTACCGTCTCCACTCCCTCTTCCTTCAAAGCTTCACCTACTACTTCGGAGTCGAATTTGAACTCAACGTTTGTCCACAGCCCAAGTTGAGCGGCCATGTCTGCTGAAAGCTGAGGCTCTTGAACCTGGGGAGGAGAAAGCCAGTTCAAGCCGTACAGCCTGTCCAGATGATCCGACATCTATCTCTTAAACTCAACAATATTCTTCTTCGATCTCACTGGTGGATACTGGAGACAAAAAGTACACTGGAGTGAGGGCGACCATCAGGGCTCCTTCCTCGTTGCGGCGAAAAGCCAAAAATGGCGCAATGGATAGTTCGACGCCATAAACTCTCGATCCAACCGTGAATTTTTTTCAGTCGAGCTGGGCAGACAATTGATGATGATTGTGAGCCGAAAGCTAGGGCTTCTGGATGGAAGCGCTCTGGGAATTTGAGAGAAATCCGCCCACAACGAGCGGGAAACTGATTCCCTTGTATTTGCAGCAGCAAACGCCTCTCGCGTTTTGATTCGTCTCGAAAAGCTGGCCATCGTTTTTGAAATGAATTGGAGTTCTTTGAATCAGACAGAGACGGAAGATACATCTGTGCCACATCACGTATCCAAGCGACAGCGGGTGCGCTGCTTTGGATAAATACGGTAACCCTGTTCTAACATCACAAATAAGAAATCTAAATCTCTATTACTTCCTCCTGATCCCAACCAAGCGGTACTTCTTCCCGTGCGTGAGCTTCTACCTCATCGTCTCGCCTCGGAGACTCTAACACCAGCTCGTTCTAAGAGTCTCACTAGCATACCGTTGTCATGCAGCTCCTTCAGTTGTTCATACCCCTAAGGATTTTTAATATGATGAGCGTCAGTTCTAACAGCACAACAATCACAGCGACACTGCCACTTATTATACAAACACCCTTCGCAGTGCGATAGAAGCAGGCTACTCACTCCTATCGGGATACCTTCAATCACAATAGATGGTAGAGTGGGATGGTACGTCAGTCTGCTGATGATTGCCGAGAGATTGATCCTATCTTTTTGTTTTCCGACCTTCAGAACTCGCGGCGCTGGCGAAAGATCGTAATGAGATAAGAGGTGAGAAACCTCGCTTGAGAAGATATTTGAGTCTTTCGAGAAGACAATAACCTATAAGACAACCCAAACATTGGAATTTCAGCTTTGTATGGTCTACATCGGAGATCAAGCGTAAGGTTTGAAACTTACCGGATGGGCGTCCCATGTCTCTCTCACTAACTCTTCTAACTTACTTTCACGACTCTGATTGTCCAAGTCATCAAGGTTGTAATCTAGGAAAGAATCTACGTGAAGTTGGTCATTTGGATTTATGTTGTCGGGTAGCGATGGAGAGACGTTGGCTGCAAGGAAGGAGACGAGCGCTGCCAATTCCTGCTGAGGGGACAACGAGACATTTGTCATTGAGCTATGAGTGATGAGATACCGTTTTTCTGAGAAGATCAGACCGTCAAGAAAAGTTCAGCATCATTGTGCCCGTTTCTCACCCCTCCCCGTCTGAAACAACAAAGGACCACTGACCTGAAAGAGGCAACTCTTTCTTTTCTGTCCCTCCAGCTAGTATCTTGTGCAGCGGTTTTCTGCCACTCTCTACAAATTGTATCTGTTGACCAACTCCGTTTATCTCCCAGGAGATGGATGGCGTTACGAGATACAACAGCAACAACGACGCTGCAATCACTGCAATCCAGGGGCTGAGATATATGGGTGCCTTAGGCTTGGAACTTGAGGAGCGAGCAAACACTGGCAGTGAGCGTTTATGATATTGACTGTGGTAGTGCAGCGCATTGGAGACTTTGCGCCTATGTTTTGGTGAAAGCTGGATGTGCGGCGGCGAGAGTTTGGACGGCAGTTTGGGTAGTCTGTGGTGTGAAAAATCCATAGACATACAGAAATACCAAAAGACGAGAGCAGGGGGCAAGTTGTGGCTACAGGAATAGGCGGCAGTTGGTCACTCTCCCCTCTTCGTTTCCAAATACAATAAAATTTCATTGCGGTCCCGCGATGAAGGGATGTTGCGCCACCGACACCATCTGGTTAGCGAAACTGAAGACACAGGCAGCTTTCCAGCTAGAACAGCAGTCCTAGATGTGCTATAAAGCAAAAGGTGTTCATAAAAGTGATGTAATGTCTTTAAAGACGAGTTCTAGCTGCGGCGCCTGAAGTCTAACAAAGCTGCTAGATCTGACGAAGGGCAAGCTTTCTTTAAGAAGTCATGCTGGGAAGGACAGATCAGAAAAAATCAGTGATATTCCAACCGCGAAGTATCGGAAGGAATTGAGACTGACAGAAAGCAGCTCAAACGCGTTGGCGCGCAAAGCAGGATTGACGACGAGCGAGAAAGCCAGAAAATCCTTCAACTCCGGGCTGACTCTGCTGGGATTCTTCAACGTAGGCGTACCATTGGACACGATGAGATATAACGCTTTGAGAGGCTCCTCATCCAGATATGGCGGCTCCAACTCAATCAATTCTATAGTGAGAATGCCGAGAGACCAAATATCGGTTTTCAGACCATAGGGTCTCTGCTGGATGATTTCTGGAGACATCCAATATGGTGTTCCAGCAAGCGTCGACCTTTTGGCTCTGCCAGGTGTCATCTTAGCACAAAAGCCAAAGTCGCCTGACAGAATATTTACTGCTCAGTTGATTTCTCCGCCAGTGCAAGATGAGCCAGGACTTACTGATCTTCACTTCACCCGCCCAGTTCAGCAGCACGTTTTCGCTCTTGATATCCCGATGTATTATTCCTCCTTGGTGAAGGTGTTCCACTCCTTTGGTAGACTGAAGCACATTGGTGTTAGCCCAGTAGTGAGAATAGTGAGTAAACATCCGGGTACTCACCTCTAAGATTATTCTTGCTATTTGGTCCTCCTTCATAACATTGTTGTTTTCTATAATCTCATTCAGCGCACCTCCCTCCATAATTTCCATCACAACCCAGAGAGAGGTGTCTTTGTTCACCTCTGTCGGAGGACTATCGGCATCAGTACCGTCGCCTACTAGGAATGAGTCCAAAAAATTGACGATGTTGGGGTGATGAGACTCAGATTTCATGAGAATAATTTCGTTCACAATAAGTTCTCGCTTCTGTTGCTTTTTGAGGTTCATTTGCTTGATTGCTACTTGCCGCGAGTGACTGTTGCTGGTGTGCTTGTTGACTCCTGTTTTTGTTGCCAAGAACACAGATCCAGATGCACTGAGAAGAAGGTTGAGCGAAACGATATGTCAGAGACAAATTCCACGAACTTCAAACTTGGCAAAGTGCTTACCCTTCGCCAATTTTCTTCGCTTTCCTATACAGTTTGCTAGGATCATCCGGGTTTACTATCGTTCTTAGCTTCTGCAAGAGTTCACGATCACTTAACGGCCGTCCATCTAGCAACGCGATCTCTGAGACTGGCTTCTTCGTTGAAGCGGCTTTCGGGGGTCGAGGTGATGCGTGAAGGAGAGTCGTCTCATCATTTGAAGATGCGGCAGTTTGCTGCAGCGCAAACTGCTGGTGAAATTGATGATCAGAGTTCGCGATTATAGATGAAGATTGAATCGACGTGGGTGGAAGGGCGGCGTTATCTTGTCGAATTAGAGGAGAAGCATCTGGCCTGGGAGTTGGAACTCTTTGTGACCCATCAAACTCGAATGGTTCTTCATAATCAGAAAAGGTCTTGACGCTGTCGTTCGTGTAGAAATCTAATGCGTCGATCACAGCTTGAGGGTCTTTCGCTTGGTCTTCCTTGGTGATGGCAGAGGACGTAAGAAGTGCTATCCATGGCTCAGGAAGACCCTAAAATGTGAAACTAGCCGTGTCAGATTCTGCGAAGAGAGGTGAAGAGGAAAGGGAAGGAAGGGGAGGTGAACAAGTACGATTGATACTGACTGTGAAAGCTCCTGTTATTGGATCGAAACCAACGTGGACCAAATGCTGAAAGTTGGTCGGATTGCTGCGAACACCCAGACTGCTTCTACTGTAAATATCATCAATCCAATTGTATAGCTCTTCATCGTTCTTCAGAGAAAACAAGATGGACTTTTCAGCGCTGGTGGTGATTTCAATACAGTAGGGCTTTTGATCTGATCTCTGAACTTTAGTAATATCCCTGAGAAAGGCGATGATGGTAGATTGAAGTGAGGTCTGCGAGAATCACGTCAGGGGTAAGTAGATAGCCAGGGGAAAGAGGAAGTCCGACTCACCTCTGTCTTGCGCACTGATAGCGTCTCGTAATCTAATATCAACCACTTCTTGCTCCATATCAAGAAGTTGTCTTTCATAACCACGTATCCGGCGCGGTTGCGACTGGCATTATGCTGTCCGTTGTCGACACTCCAAGAAACTTCACTGCCTAGCAGAGGGCCGTAAGGAATCCCAGAAGGGCCCGGTGACGATTGAGAGGGAGGGAGAGTATTCTGACTGGGAACAACATTCATGTGGGATATGGTCCTGTGAGTGAAGCGTTCTGACTGGTTAGTACCGCCCTTCTCCTTAACTATAGCAGCTCGCCTTCCTTCTACAAGGTAGGCATCAGCAGATCACCCCGAACAAGAACTCACTTCAAATATCGACCGACTGTCTCTTATGTCTCGTTCCTGAGTGTCGAGGTCCAACTCGCAGTGCCGTTTTGCAATTCCACTGTGCTCTCGTCAGTACACACGCGCGTGGGACCCAGGAAAGGTCGCCACCTTCATCTTTGACACGTTCAAACTTGATAAATAATCCTTCACCTCAAAAAGTTAAGATGCAGTCATTGATCTATCAGCCTTGAGCGGTGTGGCGCGTTGAGACTGGGACCAATGAATGCAAGATTTGGCAAACAGATGTAATAAGCTAGCAAGTGATGAAGTACAGAGACTCTAAGTTTGGGTATACCTCCTTCATCATCTACTCGAACCTCCTAGCCAACAGACTTGACGTGCTTCCATGGACCCCCGGTCCATGCTCGCACTCGGTGAGCGGCCAACTGAGAATACGTCGACTCGACCGTTCCAACAACCGCCTGTCCACGAGACAATAGCACGCTGTCCATGAGGGGTGAATACCAAGGCCCATATGTTTTGTCGGTCTGGAGTGCCTCCTACAAAGATTACGCGCAGAATAAAATGATCAGTGAGCTCCGGCATCGACCCCACTAACGAGGGCTCAAACAACTCACATGGTCAATGACCTTCCATCCCAAGGCCTTAATTTCCCTCAAAAAATTTGGCTCAGTTTCATCGGTAGCAACCAAGACGTTCTTAATGTGCTTGCCGGTTCGAGCAAACACTTCCGCCTGTAACTCCTTGATGGCATCACCCTGCGTCGACAGAGGTTCGAAGCACTTTCCAGCAGCAATCTGTTCTTCGTTGCAGTACTTTTCCACGAAGTCACTGTTAAACAGACGATCAATCGGCTGTGAGTCGAATACAGGGAGGCAAATGGAAACGATTTGGAACTACTCACCCGTGACGAATATGAACAGAGATGTAGTCTACATGTTCACCTAATGGAGTACCGAAAAGTTTCGAAATGAAGATATTCGAAATGTCCAGCAGATTCGTGGACCAGCGCCTGAAAGAAGCAAGGCGAGGCAAAACTAGAGTCAGTGATCACCTATACCTAGAGGAACTGTGCTCCTGGTCCCTACTCACATATGTTTACCAACATAGTTAAAGACTGGCCAGAATTCTTCGTCCATCTCCCCGTGGTGCACTCCACTTGACCAGAAGAGCCAGTCCATGCAAAGGACCTGTTCGTCTGGCAAGTGTGGGTGGGTTGTGGCTATGGCAGGGTGATCACTTGACCACTGTTTGAACTTCAGCTGAGTCTCATACAGCAAAAATCGAATCATCGAGTCCCATCTTTGGTCGGATGTAGTCGAGGCAATCCACATACCCCGACGCATGCTGAAGACTTCCATTTGTCCTTGGTCGTCAAAGATCAAGGCTTCAGGAAGTTGTCCATTGTGCTCTGGTTTCCAGCAGGAGATATAGCTATCTTCCGTCATGGATTGAGTGGTGTCTGTTCTTTTTATGGCGATGTCCTTCCATTCGATCACATCAGCACCAATTCCAGCGGCCAGATCGTCTAGAGAGAAAATTTCGCTGAAATCCATGGGCTGTTGATCATCCGGCAAGTGGGTTGGAAGGAAGGGGGGAAGTACTGGAGTTCTACCCATTCGAATGGACATGATGATGATGTTCATTGTCACCATGAGCTGGTTGGCTGGCCGTGTGGAAACCAGATATCGAGCTGTCAGTAAAGAACAACACTTTGTGACGTGCAATAATGCAAAACACACGTACAAAATCCAGCACCCCAGGGAGCCCAGTCGAGCACGGTGAAAAGAAGTGCGTCCTCACGCAAGTTGGATTTGAATTGTCGGGGAGCGACGGTTGAGTTGAGAACTCGAAGAGGGTTGTTGCCATTCTCGAACCCTGGATGCATAGTCTTTCTTCCCGCTCCCTTCAAATCCAGTGCGGATGTGTCCACTGGATATAGTGTTGCTGGTTTAATTGGTGTATGTGTAGCTGGTGGATGTGTGGCTGGTGCAGTGGTAACAACCGTAGGGCAGCTTGCAGCTGAGGGCAGAGTTGGGAACTTCTCCGGGAAGCTAACACCAACAAGAACGAAGATGAACCCAACCGCTACCGTGAGCAGAGCTAGTCGCGCCCTGGGCGCACGGCGAGGCTGTTACATTATGAGACACACGGCATTCGAGCGCGCGAAGGAGGAAGGAAATGATTTAAAGAGACGAAGATCATCAGATCAAAAGGGTAATATAGCTAGATAGCACATGTCCAAGCACTTACGGTAGCTGGAAACGTAGCATAGAAGGGAGTGCGAACAGAGGCGTCACAGGCACATTTTCATTTTAGCCAGCAATTAATGACAAGAGGACAGAGCAGCAGACCTACACATTCAATATCTCTATCAACAGAAAGGAACGACAATAAGCCACAAGGGTGGTTGAACTGCAGGTTTCCGTCAGAACAAGAGGACAGCTATTCGAAGACATTCAACGGGAAGCGAGTACAACATACCTGGCAAGTAAAGTCCACTAGATGGAGACCAATACCATACAGCTTATACGGTCGTCTGTAGTTCCTCAGAGAAAAAACCAAAAATAAGTAAAATAAGTGACCGTGATGAATGAAGGTTACCTAGCAAGGTCTCGTGGAATTTGCCTGCTTGATGTCGCCTCGTCTGCGGCGGTTCGTGTTCGGGAAGAGTGAATTTTCACATTTAGTCGGCCAAAATTTCAGAATGAGAGATCAAACCTTTTATAGTGAGATATCAATAACAGTGCTATTGGCCAGACTTGCCAGCAGCCTTGCATTCAAATGAAAAGCTTGCGCACGCGACGAAGGAGTTATCTGACGCTCCAGCTGGAGTACTGGTCGCTCATCACGCGTGTTGGTCGGATACTGGATGGAAAAGAGGCCAGATGACATAGTAGAGCTTCTGATTCCTCTCCACGGATGGAATTGGCGCGACATTACGCACTCGTACTTTCGTAAAGGCTAGATGTTGATCGCGACGACAGTCGACACATGCTTCAATGCCTCTCGAGACTGCTCCAACATCCAAACGGCAATTCTTTCTACTGTCTCATTCTCAGCGAAGGCTCGTTTCACTTGCGCAGATAAATCTTCGCTGTGCGCCTGGTACTCAGGATTCATAATTGTTTCAGTCACTCAGTGATGACTCGAGATCTATAATGAGAGCGCTTAACAGTGCTGAATTTTATCTCTTCTGTGTTTCACTTGATTTCAAAGTCATGTTTTTTCGGAAAAGAATTGGCACTGAAGGAATCAGGAATCTCGCAATCCGAGCACTTTTCCCCTGGACAAATTCCGAAACTGACTTCTGAGCGATAAGTCACCAGAGAGAACGTTTTTTTATTCAAAAAATGACGCTACCACCCTCCAGTATCCGTCGTCTCCTCCTCGTTAATCGTCCCGTCTGGCGCACATCACGTCAATCTCCTCTTTGATCACGCTACCTTCCTCGCCTGCATTACCTCAATCTCCTTCGGAACCTCCATGAATCCCATTGCTCATGTCACCACTTCTCCTAGCTCGGTTTCCCCAGCCTGAATCACCACGATTGTTTCCAGAACCTCCACCCCCTCTACTGCTGCTATATGCTCCCCTGCCGCCTCCGCCTAACGAAGATCTATCACCTCCACGGCCTCGATAGTCTCCCCAGGTGCCTGCTCCTCTGGAGTTCCTGTCTCGTCCCCCACTATATCCGCCGCGCGTCCAATTGCTTCCTCCCCCATCTTCGCTACGTTCTCGATTTGCTGATGAGATTCCAGTCAACGCTCTCGAGAATGCATTGCTTGAGGAGACGCCTTCTCGCAGAGGTCGTTCTGAGCTTTGACTAGGAATTTGGAAGGAAGACGCCGGTGTGTTGTCATTCGCACCGCCTGCGATGTTGATGAGGAGGTAATCAGATGGAGTAAAATGAAGTTCTTGAAGAGTCCTACAATAAGCCAGGATATTAGTTGAGTTCCAGTCATCATAAAAAAAAAGAGTTGGCGTGTAGCTACTTGTCTCGTTTGTTTTCGGGGTCCACCTTGTCCTTCCCCAAGAGTCCGAACATGGGTATTGAAGGCAGCAAGTCTCTAGAGTAGAACAAATTCTGTTCCGATCTTCTGCTAGCTGAGTCCAAGAAGATCATCCTGCAGAGACAGAATCGTTAGCCCTTGACCAGCTGGAATGTCCAACGCGAAAAAGCCGCTCTTGACTGACTTAAAACTGAATTTAGCTGAATAAGGTCTTAGGTGAGGGGGTAAATGAGGGATGAGCAGGAGCAATATCTCCTGCAACGTGTTCGCTCTCGAAGCGTACCTGGGCGAGAGGAACAAACCGTGGATTAAGAATGTAAGAATACCCGGTGAGAATCAAAGCAGAAGCTATCTCACAACAAAGAGAGTGCATAGTGGGGTATTAGAGGCTTACACTTGGTACTCTGCTTCACTGGGTATCGCCTGCCGTGCTGAGTTGAACTCGTCCAATTCATAGAACCCTCCTCCTGGCCGGATGAATATCCTGAGAAGAAAGGGAGATTCCTCAAGAGAAGAAGCCATTTGTGTAAACCAAGGATTGAAAACTCAAATCAGAAGAATATTGTTGGTAGGTAGGGAGGTTTTGGAGAATCTCCCTCTCATCTTGACACTGAGCCACAACTTCGCAATTTCGTGAGAAATCATCAGAAACTGTCAGCACGATGGACGGAGCTTCTCAGGTTACAGAGCCGTTAGACTGTTGGTTCATTCATGTTCCAAATATTGCTCGTGTACTTGTCTAATCTTGCCTTCTGTCATTTCTGTTCGCTGCTGTTGAAAGTGGTCAAGCTGTCGCTTTCAGAACGAGTCAGGGTAAAGCTGAGAGGAGATAGGGAGATAGTAGGAACACTTCATGTCAGTCAAGCTTCTCTTTTCTTATTTCACCTGTGCTGCCCCATGGTGTGAACGCTAGCTAACCTGGTAACTTCGGGACTTTCTTCATCGTTTCACTGTAGGCCTACGACAATCACCTTAATTTGATTCTCTCGTCAGTAACTGAAACTATAACAGTGGTAGATATTGAAAAAGATTCAGGCTTAGAAAGCATTAGAGTAAGTCCTGTATTCTACTCTGTCTCTATTCGTTTTGTCGCCGTAAGTCTCACCGAAGACAATCTCGTTGGTAAACAGGAAGCGAGAAGGGACGTAGATATGTTGTTTGTCAGAGGGGACGGTGTCATTCTTGTAGGTCTGGTTTTACCGTTGCTTCAGCCGTTCTAAGTAATCTCAACGAACTGCTTTCCTTCGTTCTCTCAGGTATCTCCCAGCGTCAAGTAAACCATGAGTTTTCATATTACGAGCTAGTTTGATGTGTAAAATAGATCGAAGTGAGACTGATGGGCTGTAGGTTTTCAGCAGAGACACAGAGAAGCAAGGCCTCCAATTCGTGTTCCAAATGGATGTGCAGTATTAAATATATCTGGATTAGAAACTCAGTTTTGCACTGCAAGACAGCCTTGTTCATCACTATGAGTTCTTGGGTCAAGCAGGTTCGTGTTGAAGCGCCACTCATGTCGCCCTGCCTGGCTGCGAGAAGGAGTCACGATTGTCTTCAACCAACATCTGCTGCAGCTCTCGGGACAAATCAGTACGTACATCTAAAGGGTAATGGCCGAGTCTAATGCCCTGAACAATTTCTGACCTTGAGCCCTCACCCTTCCGTTAAAGGTGGCCAGCACTGCACCGCACCCTCCCTTTCTTGCTTTCATCTTTGCTTCTAAAACCCAGCCACTTCACAGTTCCACGTCGCTTCATCTGTATATTGAAGGAAATTTGAAGAGATGGGGTTTGGACTCTTGTAGGTACAGTGGCTCTCTTATTATATTGAAGACTTCGAGCTGATTGCTGCACTCCTCCCGTTTCTTTCACCTTGCTCCCTTTCTTCTCCTTCGTCCAATAACCAAACCTCCTGCTACTCCATGACTTCTGGTTCTAATTGCTGCTGTTCTGGTTGTCGGGAATTAAGTGACCTTCTTTGGGCAGGCCTCCTCTTCATCAACGCAATCGCGGTGCTGAGTGAAGAGAGGTTCTTATCTCGAAGTCCGTGTTACTAGACTTCTCCCCGCTATCTTTCTTTTTGACTGCCCAATACAACCTGAACTGATTTTCTCCAATTCTTTCGCTCCTTCTCTGCCTCATCCCACCCGCGTGTATTTGGCCAACTCGACCTCACGCTCAACGCAACGACTACCATTTCGTATGACTTCTGCATCGAACTGTCAGTTGGTTGGTCTTCATCACAGCCAAATTATACCTCTAGTGGGACGGGCTTCGAATCCGCCAGCCCATATGGCACACAGATAGACAGTATGGGCGTAGCTGGAGGTGCAGGTGTCAAAGGCAGGTTGATAAACCTGATCAGTGCGGTGAGGACTTTGATGAGAAGTAAGTTGTATCTCATCGTATCTTTCACAATCTTGTCGCTCACTGGTCATTCTCGCCTTTTCACACTACAACCAGTTCCTCTAATAGGAATTAACCTGGTTATCATCCTCTACGAATTAGTTTGGGGTTGATAGTAATATATCAGCATTGTTTTTCTTGGTTGTAGCCACGCTCTTTCAATCGAAAGATCACGGTGCATATTGTGCAATCACCGATTCAGAGGGGCGTTTAGCACATCGGATATGTATCGGACCTGAGATACAACATGAGCCTATCACATGAGTTCACCAGCTGATTACCGGTTCACTACTCTCGTTACAAAAACGGTACCACAAAAAAGAAATGACACGCGCAACCTTCTACCCAGATTTCGACTCTACTACTTCCATGAAAGACGCTCTTACATCCTCAGATGGGCAATTGACAAAGCTATGAGCTCCACCACACCAGACTGTGTCATTTCCGGCGACGATGTGATAAGTCAGCAGTTCATGTGATATCACAACTGGTCACGAGAATTACTTACAGCATACTTCAGGTCCTTCATCCTCTTCGGCTCTAGCTACGCGTGTTTGTAAGGGAGAAGCATTCACAGATCCATGAGCTTGTATTGAAGATGGTGGTGGCACATCCAAGGTATTTGTCTCGTATACTGAAGTCAGAGGTCGATCTGTAGCAAATTGGGAGAGCTGTCGAAGCTGAGCAAGAGTGATGGGCTGGGATGGTTGCTCTTGTAAGGAAGAAGGCGACGGTGACGAAGTTGTCAGCGGGAAAGCAGGCGCTTCCACACTAGAGAGCGATGGTGTCGATTGTTGGGTTTGAAAGACTACGTTTGTGAAAGATTGGATAGTAGCGGGAGCAACAGCCACATGGTGTTCCTCCTCATCTAAACTAAACAGCGTTTCATGATAATTCCCTGAAATACGCATCCTAGTCCTGATGGAGTTTTCCATTGTCTCATGGCTATCATCATGAGCAGCCCTTTGTGACGCTGAGATCTCAGCATCCGCTCTGGCTCTCAAGAAAGACAACGAATGACGAGTTTCTTCAGTTTCGAGGGATGGTACGGAGTGAGGGGGACGATTGAGGTGACCGTTGAGTGGGGTAAGTGGAGCCGCATAGCTGATTGTTGGACGGCGCGATCCGGCCAGGTCTACCAGCTCTAAGTTGGAAGCAAGACTGGACGAAGAAGTTGAGTTGTTGGATAGGTGTTTAGGTGAGGTTTGCTGTCTCTTTGACTTTGCCCGTGGGTGTGACTTCATAGAGCGAGCAGCAGATAACGTTGGTCTTGAAGGAGTTTCTGGTGGTAAAGAGGACACGGCAATTACATTTTCTTCTTGTTTCCTTATTATTATTCGATTGACCTTTTTACTGAACATGGGCGAGGAATCCAACCGTCTCCTCATAATCGGCATGGGAGGCGGCGGTGCCTGATCTGGACTGCTGCTGAAGAAGTTCGATAGCTTCTGAAACCAGCTAATTGAGACTTTGTCGGGCGGAGAAGTAGAAGGCGCCCAAGACGGATAATTCTCTGGCGTTGGAATCTGAGATTTTAAGCTCGAGAAGGCGGTAGAGTTGTCGATGAAGAAGTCTTTGATCTTGTCAGACCATGATGGTTTGGTGAACAACTTCTGGATGACCTTGTGTGTGTTGATTGGGGCTGGTTCATCTGGCGTGGCTTCCTCTTGACGCTCTTCATTCATCAAGTAAGACTCATTCGTCTTCATTTCTGCGACCAATTTCCTTCTGAACCCCTCTGAACTAATGATTTCTGGATCTGCCCTCTCTACATCTCCATGTTCAAGTTTCCCGTTGATTATATCTTCGAATGGCCTCTGAGCAGGGATGCGGTCCCCTACGTTGGAGTGGTAATGGACTGGCGGTGTGTGCTTATGTCTCCCAATGAGCGAAGGTCGATCTTGGCTCGAACCTGGAAGTGGATGGGTTGGAGGTGATACATGAAGGCGATTCTTCAGGTCGTAGAGGGATTTGGCTTTGGAAGGATGAGCTCCAATGTTGTACAAGGACAGTTTCTTGGCCATGGAAGCTACACAAATACACCTTCAAAGCATTAGACTTCAACATATCCGCTTAACCCTGAACCCAATTTTTAGTACTTGCTTGAATGCTATCCCTGGTATCCCTGGTAAGGCATCTTATCTCGTCAACCCAACGCTAGCTCACTCCTTCCGTACCCAATCGAAGCCTGTCAATAACGATAGGTCAGCCCAAAGCCACTTAAGAAACAAGACAAAAGAGTGCCTACAATTGCTGTACTTCAAGCTGCGCAGAGGTCACCTCTTGATGTATTGAGTTATCAATTTGGAAAAAAAAGCAGAATGGTGGGTAAACGCCAGTTCGATGCGACCCAAAATTCCGAAGTATGGGGGTGATACGCTGAGTGGTTACTGTACAGAGCTTGGGATTGCAATTGTTGGATCAGATGGGTCTTACAATCCCCTTTTCAGTGGTCCTAATGTGAGTCGAAGGGCAGACAATCTTGCCTTCACCCTATTTATATGTTATCGTCTATGCGCTGAAACTCCCTTAATTTTCTCATCAGGAATACCGACGGGGGCCATTTTCGGGGTACTGACGCGCTCGATACTGTTCTTGACCAGATCATCGCCAGAACAAAAATGTGTGACAGCCTATAGAAAGTCTGGCTGGTGAGCAACGGATGCTTTCGGTCCTGATAGGGCCTGAAGATTTCTTTATATGTACAAGCCGTTTTTGATGATCAATGTGATGGCGACAACTCCAGGTTGCTCGTCGTCAGATGCAAAAGTCTTGTATCAGGGAAAGGTTTGATGCTTTGTATGATATCAATGATGAACTAGAGCAATTCCTACACTTGTCTGAGAGAAGAGGCTGGCTTGATTCAGGGGCTGCAGTGTCGGCGCTCAATGTGATTTGCGTTCGTCTGCTGTAACAAAAAGCGGCGAATGAACCATACTCAGGCTGACCTTGGTACCATCCATGTGGCCGCTGTTGGATACCGCAAGCTAAGGTAGCGTTTTGAACCCACCGACGGAAACCACCGTGGACCAGCAACTGGATGTTCATTAAATTGTACTCGAAACTGTCACCCAGGGTCCTATGCGTCTCTCAAGCTACGAAAAAAAACAGCTGAAGTAGTCAATTTTATCAAGATAGTTACGTTTCAGGGCGTTTGAGAGTTGCAAAGGGAACAATGCTGTTAAACAGCCTGCCTCTGCCTAGAGGAGTTCTGAGCCTGACTCGTCTTCACGCCAGCAACCTCAGAAGGATATCAGGTGCTTCATCAATCTCTCTGGCGGTATGTACTTAACGATTCAACTTTGTCATCTTTGAGCATTGCTTTCTGAGAGGTTTCACCTCGTTCCGCCTCACTAGACTCCTGAGATTTACATATCGTCTTCAACGAATCCCTGGTATAACTTGGCATTTGAAGAATGGTGAGTGGTGTCTGTGATAACACATCTTTAAAATATATGAACTCTTACGAGCTGTGTCTCATTTCGTCCTGCTGTGTTCGAAGGCTGTTTCGGACGACGTCACCAGCAACTCCTCTTCTCCTTATCTATCGCAACAGGCCCAGCGTTGTCATTGGTAGAAACCAGGTGTGTGTTCACAGTCGCTTGTTTGACGCCCCGTCTCTTCGCCGCAGCTGATGAACTCGACTGCAATTCATCGGACAGAATCCGTTCAAAGAGCTAAATCCATCTATCATGAAACCGTCATCATCTAAAGCGTCTACCCTGAATCCTTCCAAAATTGACTGGCTCAGACGGCGGTCAGGAGGAGGAACTGTCTATCATGATCTGGGAAACACGAATTACAGCCTGATGATACCCAAAGATCTGTTTGACAGAGAAGTGGGTGCTGGACTAGCTAAGGATTCGCTCCAGGTTTTGCTAAAGGGCATTGCTGACGAAGAAGAATCGGTGACTATCGGTGAGAGAGGTGATGTCTGGGTGGGCGGATTTAAGATGAGTTCTCTTTTCGCGTGGGTGTCCCTGGGAAGCAGCTGTTACTGGAGCTAACCTGTCGTTCTGAAAAATACGTTTCAGGCTCTGCTTACCGAATCAACTCACGTAGGGCGTATGCACACGGCACAATGCTGATTTCGGCGTCCTTGGATTCTTTGGAAGGCACTCTTAAAAACAAATCTGTTAGCAACATCTTCATTTGTTGGCAAACATGCCTCAACGCTTCTAACACATTTCTCTCTTATTAGCTGTTTATTGTTGATAAGTCTACCGCATCCGTTCCTTCTCCAGTGAAGAATCTACAATCCGTTAGCCCATCGCTGTCTCACAGCGCATTCTCTGCGGAACTCATACATCGGTTCAAACATTATTATCAACTCCCGGGCGAGCCTCCTGTTGGTACGCGTATAGTAGCAGAAGCACAGCTGCTAGAGATGTCGCATCAAGACGACGAGTTCAAGAAAGAGATGAGCGAGCTCCAGGTGAGTGTCATCGCAACTCGTCTCGTCTTGCCTTACTCGCAGTACTGACCCAACCTTGCCCCGTTCAGAGCTGGAAATGGCTCATTGGAAATACCCCCGAGTTTTCAGTCTGTAGCTCTACAATCCTTTCCTCGATACCAGGCCAGCAGATCGTACGCTTAAATCTCTGTCTCATCTGAACCCTCTCCTCAGCTGAATCTTTTGAATCATCTTTTAGACAGCCAAAATCACAACCAAAAAAGGAATATACATCGAAGTGACATTCCCTGATCCAGGCCCATTAGACACAGAAACGTTGGATGTGGTCAGGAATCTGCTCATTGGGTCTCAGGTGAAGGGTGGATTTCCACTAGAGACGGACTATCACACTACAAAGCTTGTCGGGACTCAGCTGGAAGTTTATAGTTGGCTATCCACTGTCATTTGATCTACCGCTAGCCTCGCAAGGATACAAAAGCTGGCGCGCTTAGGGCACATACAAGCTCTAGTTGCGAATTTGTCTAGACACTCTTTGCCTGTGTATGCGCAGAGTAAAACCTTCGATGAATATGTGACGTATGTAAGAACGAGCTGTGGAGATTGTTCGAAGGACAAAAGCGCTGGCGGCTATTCTCTACTGTTAGTGTTGATGATTGGCGCTTCTGTCTTAACAGACACCCTACTTCAATACACTTATAAAATTATTATCTCAAACAGTGTTCAAGCAAATGGTTTTCGCGGATAGCACCGTTGTCAGCTCAGGGCAAAGAAAGAAAGAACGTAGGATCCTTTTTGCATTCTGCTAATGTTTAGGCAATACTAGATAGAATGTTCTACATGAGCGAATATAGAAACTCATATACAAATGGAGCGATAGCAAGAGTATAATAAAAAAAATTAACTCGAGGCGAAAGTAGTCCAAAACTGTATAATCCCTGTCGCAATTTTTTCGCACGCTGTGCACGAGCCAAACTCGTGGCGCTGCTTCGCTGCCCAGCCATAGAGCTCACAGTGAGGGCTCGGTTTGATTGTGAATTGTCGTCAACTTCAAGTCTGTAAGTTCGTTCCCTTGGTGTGTTTAGAGTACGATGGGGTTAGGGTCTCAGTGGTCGAGGCACATTTCAGCATACTTCCCATCATCCGCCAATCATCCCAAAGCCTCGACAGCAACATGGACGACAGTCTCAAGGCGAACAGTTTAGCATCACTTAGTCAGCTTTCACGAAGGTTTTCCGAAGGGTTATTATCAGAGGGTACGATGTTGAGGGATGGTTGCTAGGTCAGGAACGGCAGGGATGGACGTCTTTTGTAGAGCACCAGCCGACGTCTCTACCCAGCAACTTCCAGCAATAGCTTAAGGCCAACTTCAACGTCACCATAAATAATTACAAACAGCAACTCTCAATATATTCATCTAGCCTTTCATCAGATCCTAGGAGCAACGGCCTCGACCACTACTGACGACCTAAACCACCTGCTTGCCCATTGAAGCTAGCTTTCTTTACTAACCACAACTATAAACGTCCGCTTTTCTGCTTAGACCAACCATAATGTCTTCTTCCGGAAAAATTAGAGCCTACGAGCTCCTCTCCAAGTCCAAGAGCGATTTGTCCAAGCAACTCGTTGAGTTGAAGGAGGAACTCTTGACCCTTAGAGTCCAGAAGGTTGCCGGTGGATCCGCTGCTAAATTGACCAAGATGTAAGTTCGTTCCCTTTTGTTCATGAGGTGACCCACCTTGTCTCGAAACTAAAGTAGAACGGTATCCAAGAAATATTACTGACGCCCCTTTCGTCTCATAGCAACACCGTCCGAAAGTCTATTGCTCGTGTCAACACTGTCATCAACAAGAAGCAGAGAGACAACTTGAGGGAGTTCTACAAGAAGTCCAAGTGTGAGTCACCACATGGCCGCTTTTGACTTGTGAATAGGAAGTTTGCTGACAGGTAAAACTATTTTGCAGACCTCCCATTGGACCTCCGATACAAGAAGACACGTGCCATCCGTCGCCGTTTGACTACTCACGAGAAGAACTTGAAGACTGAGAGACAGCACAAGAAGGACATCCACTTCCCAGCGAGGAGTAAGTCACGGAAAATGCAGAAGGACTTGAGTCTGTTTATTGATTCTGTTTGTGCTGTTTTCCCACTTCTAAAGAATTCGCTGTTAAGGCTTAAACCAGTTCTTTGGACGCAATGGTTTGTTAGGCGTGGGGGAGGATTATTCATGTGTTATGGACCATGATATCACTTTGCATTGTTCTGAGCTTTTGAAAGTTGCGCTATACGGAAGAGCTGTCAGCGTTCATTAATGGTCGCAAAGATTCTAGATGTGAAATTGTCATGTCATTTTAGCTACCGAGTTCCCCGTCGCTCTCACCGTCCTCCCCATCTTCCGTCTCATCTTCTTCGTCTTCGGAATCAACAATTATGTCAGCCATTAGATCGCGTCGAGGAAGGCTCGGAGTCTGAAACTGCTTTAGGGACGTATCTACATGTGGCGGATTTCTTTTGACGACTTTAGCTAGCGATGTCGAGGCGGCGCTGAGTTGGTCAGCGAAGGATTTGGTACCATTTGGATCGTGGTTTGACTGAGGATCAGCACGGAGAACAAAGAAAATGTTTAAAATGAAACACAAGAACTTGATGGATTGAAAGCTGACCTTGATTCTGAGCCATCTCTTCTTTAGAACGTGACCAGACCACAATCGCTGCAGCCGAGGCAATAACAAGATCAGTCCAGTCTATCCAAAAGGAGACGACAACTCCCGCTACTGACCCAATTTTCATCCCTCAAGAGTCTCCATTCTACCACTGATTCGTCTTCGACTTTTAGCTTCTGCAGCTTCCGCACCAATATCAGTGCATCATTGTCAGACCACTTTTGCTTTTTGCCCACGATTCCCGTTTTAGATGTTGAGTGCTGGAGTGTCTCTTCCCTATTTGAAAGAATGAGCATAAAGTTTATACACAATCCCTGCTGGGATTTAGCAAGTTGAGACAGTGACACGTACCATCGATTCCTACACTGCTGCCAGCTTCGATTATGGCCCATCTTTGCACTGACAACTGTCCAGAAAACGTCGCCTTCTTCATTGCTGCTCTTGCGTTGAGCACTATTGCGTGCCTCTTGAATGATTTGGACCAATTTTTCTGATTCTGCTTTTGTCCATTTTCCTGAGAAGAGCCATACCAGGAAATTGTAAGAAAGATTGGATTAAAAAGGGAAGCAAGTTCGAGCATACCTTTAGATCGTTGCTCAGAGTTCTCAATGTGGTTGCGGTATCGATCCCTACAATCGGTGGCCATCCTTCCAACTTGCTCCGATACTTTCGTCCACGACTGACCCAGTTTGTCGACCGTGCTAAAGATCAAAATGATAGAAATCTATCCCGGTCAGTTGATGTACACGCTTGCACATGAAGTGGGAAAGTATATCACCTTTTCAACGTCGCATCTTCTTCTGGCGTCCAATTACCCCTTGTTCGATCAGGGTGATACCTTCTTTTAACAAAGTGGTAGACCGCGGACACAGGCCTTTCAAGAAGTGTAGCGGCTGCGTAAAATGAAGTGTCTCAGCGAAGTTCAAGCCTGAGGAGTCGTCGGGGTAAATTAATTAGCCACTTACTTATGTCAAACCAAAACTGATTGTCGTCTTTGGTTTTCTTTCCTTTGTGAAAGATCAGTGACGTCAAAGCCTCGCCGTCTAGTCCATGAGTCTGAAATCAACACACCGCTTTGAGGTCAGTGGTGCTTTCAACTATACTATGAAAGTAGTAAGGAAAACGCACGGTCTTGTACCTCCCGATGGCGGTCTCAATTTGGTCCTCCTCTGTCTTACTGAACTTTCCCTTTTTAAATGCTATACCTGATGTAAAAAAATGAAGGATAGGTCAAAAGGGTAAAAACACTAGGGGTTGATCCTATAAGCAGCATTGGAGGTCACCTGTTTCTTTGGTGAAGGCATCTAGCTGCTGAGCTGACAGCCATTTCGTATGCAACACACTCAAAGGATCCGTTGCGTCAGAAAACGTTGATTTCACTGGTTTTGATTCCGGTTGGGATGAAGCTGGGAAAACAATCTTTGCGACAGGTAGCGAGGATGAAGCTACCTGTTGTTCCTCTATCGATGGTACAGACAAGGAGTTCGTTGATTTGTTTGTTGCCTTCGGGAGGGCCAACATCTGTGTTGGGGGAGGTGGGGGGACCGAGAGAAGTGATTGAGCTGATGGTACTGAAGATACTGCGGAGGCTGTTGCATCGCTAACCGTTGTAGATGTTTTTGAATTATTCTTCTTCTTCTTCTTTCTCTTGGAAGTGGGAGGTTCTGGAGCGAGGGTGGTGTTACCAACATCGCCTCCATCGATGTGATCAGCCACTCTGAAGTCGTTCGGATGTTGTTGCAGTAGAACTTGAAGATCCAGACCAGCTGAAGAGCTTACAAACTCATCCAGTGCCAATGCCATTGTTGCTGAGTCTGTCGTATTATGCGATTGATTTGACTGCTGGGGTTCGATGGACTGCAGGACTTTAAATATATCTTCTCCAGACAAGCCAGCGAGCAATGGACCATAATCGAAGTCTGAGGCTGATGGGAGTGAGGAAGAATTAGGTGCTACAGTATCATGGAGAATGTGAGAGGGGAGCGGAAGATGCAGATTTTGGGGATTCGCTGTTGCTGCTGGATTACCACGGAAAGGCTGGACGAGCATATCCTGGACTGCATCCTCATCTTGATCGGCGTTTCTATCGACATTAACTCCATCCACTTCTGCCTCAACATCCATCTCTTCGTCGTCTTTCTCATCGTCGTAGCCATGTCTATTGGAAATGCTTCTGACACCATTGCTTGGAGTTCGATGTGCCAGGCGCTGTAGCTCTTCCACCAATTGATCGTTGTCCATCATTCCTCCTATTCCAGCATCAACTAACTCATCATCATTTTGATCTTGATCTATCACATCTCGAGGTATAGAGAACGGCACTGGCGCTGGTGCTGATGTTTGCCCTTTGTCTTTGCGTCGGTTCCTTTTCTTCTTCTTCTTCTTCTTTGGACCGTCGTCCGAAACAAAAGGCGGTTCATAGTTGAGACCATAGTCAAGACTATAGTTTGTGCTCTTGAGTGTTGAGGTGACGGGGGAAGGGAGAGCTGTCAACTCGGCGAACAAGTCAGCGTAGAGAGTGTTGCCGAAGGAGGTGTAGAACATCGAAGCCGTTGATTCATCTCCCTCAACTTCATCTGCAGAAGAAGATTCCATCTGATGGTGACGGCGTTTTCGTGAGGTTGGCGAGTTGGCAATTGCAGTCGTATGTTTTGAGGATGAGGCAAGGGCGTTGTACGGGGAAGAGTCCAACCCATGCTGCAGACACCAACAATTACAAGAACACTGAGCCATATTTCTCATATTTGTTGAGGTAGTGGTTCAGCGGAAAGCCTTACCTCATCGGCTGCGAAGAAATCTGCTGGATCCAGCTCCTGAAAAGCTTGAGCCTCCATGGCTTAACTCACACTGACTTAACCCTTTGATCTCCCACAACAGAATAGCCTTGGATTTACAGTCGATCAAAATTTACAGGGAGCGCATTAAAATTTCTAAGCACTTGAAAGGATGGAGATCCTTGAGCGTTCGCTCCTGACCTCTCAACCGCGACCAGTTCAGCCCAATCCAAATTTCTGCTCAGCTGTCTAGCTGTCAGATCCACCTGCACCTCGTTTACCTCTTCACTGAGAGTAATACAAGTGATCAGTTTCCAGCTGATTGGTGACCGCTAGGATGTTTTCGAGGTACAATTCCCCAGTTGGTTCGATCCGTTCGACCTCGACATCCTCTTCCTTCAGAGGCAAATCCCAAGTGAAGCCGAAGCCGAAAGTAAAAGAGGAGCCTGTGGAGACTGGTGGATTTCAAGACTTCAAACTTGTTTCGACAGGAAATTCAAAGGAAGGTCAAGTCAAGTATAGCGTCATGAAGTTCCAAGCTCCAGGAGCAACAGAGAAAGAAGGAGGTCAGGAAGATGAAGATGACAGATTGATGGATCCATTGAAGTTCATTGGGCCTGTCAAGATGAACAGAAGAGATCCTAACTACAAGCCTAAGGTTCCTTTGGCCCAATCGGAAGGCGAGGGCAAACCCCAGCTCGACGCCAATGGCCAGACCATCCCTGCCACTGATGTCAAAGCAGAAAAGGACTATTCGGAGATTGCACCTTTCGGCAATGCAGTAAAGATCAAGAAGAACATCTTCAAAAAGAAGATCAAACAAATCCACCAAGCTCCAAAAGAGAAGATTCGACTGAGACGTGAAGAGAGGTATCCTTGGGTTATTGAAGGTGTTGTACCAATTCAGGAGGTCGACGTTGACCAAGATGCTTTGATGGGCGGCGAGGACAGTAAGGATGCAGTTGCCCGAGGCGTTAGCCAAGAAGAAACTTGGGTTGGAAGGTTACAAGGGGAACAAACCACTCAGTCTAGCTACGTCGCCTTCGTTTTCGAGAACGACCAGGATCAGTTTTCTGTAATTCCAGTTGATCGATGGTACAACTTCCAGCAACGGCCCAACTACACCACCCTCAACATTGACGAAGCTGAAGCTATGGTAAGCTTGTGATGTTTCCCGACTCGTCACCCAACTTCCATACGAATGATCTAACAATTTACGTAACTTGTATCTTTCCACCAGTACTCCCACCTGGGCAAAGGCCAAGAACATCGACGTTGGCTGATGAAAGACGTTTCCCGTCAAGGCTCACCGGCTCCGGGAAACTCTTCAACAATGTTAATGCCAACTGCAATTCCTGGTCTAGGACAGGGCTTATCATCTCGAGCTGTCAAAGCTGAACCGTCTTCTTCCATGCCAGCTTGGATGCGTCGATCTGAGGCCCAATCCGCGGCTTCTGGTAGCGGTAGCAGCAATGGAGGTGTTGCGAAAAGAGAACAGCAAGACAGAGCTGTCGATTGGGAAGATGACGGTGAAGAAGGAGGCGATGGACCCCGTGGTAGAAGCAGGGTACATCAAGCTGCTCTTCTGTTTTTCTTGCGCTGGCGACAACGTCGCTGACCATTACTTTCACTTCGCGCTCTTTGTTGACAGGGAGGTGAAGAAGGTGAAGATGTAGATTGGGAAGAGGACTTTTCAGACGATGATGGATTGGTGGAGTTTGATCAAGCTGATGAAAACGAGAACAAAGAGCTCGAAGTAAGGCTGCAATATTTGTCGCTTGAAAGCGGCGACCGCTGAGATGCTTTTCTTTCTGTGTTTCACAGGAGCGATTTAAGAAGGAGTTTGTTGGTGCAGCAGGTGGTCTAGATGGCAAAAATGTCGATCAGGTCGAGTCTGACGACGAAGACCTCTTTGGAGACAACGACAAAGATGACACCGATAAAGGACTGAGGAAGCTGGTGAGGAAGAACGATAAAGCAGGTGCATATGACAGTGACGACGATGAGAAGAATCCATATCTCAGCGAAGTATGTGCTTTCTCACGCAGTTGAATCAATAATAAGTTGCTAACCATTTGACTCTGTTTGTGTTTAGGAGGACTCTTCTGATGAAGAACCAGAAGAGGTTAAGCCAGGCCTTGATGCTGCCGGAAAGCCCACAGGATCTGTCCCAATCAGCGATAAAATGACGGAGGCGGAAAAGATTGCAGCAGCGATGCCGCCTGTCCCACCGAAGAAACCATCCACATCAAATCAAGCTGGTAGTTCATCATCAACTTCAGCTACAACCAAAACTACTATCCGGCTTACAGCCAGAGCTCCGTCTCCTGGCGCAGGTGGTTCCGCTCTCCTCGCTCAAAGAGCCACCAGTCCCCATCGTAAACACCCGCAAAGCGCAAGCTCTTCCAGGCCTGCCAGCCCTGGCCCAAGCTATGGTGCTAGAGGTGAAAGATCAGTCTCTCCTTCAGCATCGTCTGGCTACAAAAGGAAAGGTACTCCCGAACCTTTGGTCAATGGTGGCGAGAAGAAAGCTAAGTTGGAAATGTCCAGAGAGAGCTTGTCGCCATCCCCAGCTCCAGCAGGTCCACCAACACAAGAGCATGTTGTGCAGTTCATTAGACGGCATAGACCTTCGCTCAAGAAGTTAATCAAGCACTTCAAAAAGGTTAGTTTTTTACTCTGTTTCTTCAGTCTGTGCATCGGTGTCCGCAAGATTCATTCGTTGACAACTTGCACCTTCAATCATCTATTCACTTTTTCTCAGAGTCTCCAGTCTGATGATGAAGCTCAAACATCCAAGAACAAATCGGAGCTCATTGACGCTGTCAAAAGGGTTGCCAGGCTGGAAGAAGGCTTCTTTGTTCTCCACGCTGATTTCCAGTGAGCTTCGAGTGTAGGAAGGAAAGGAACGCCTTTCATTTAGCTACCGCTCTCTTTTTGCGCCGTCCTATAGAACATAGCAGCAGTTATTACCGTGCATGAGTTATATCACAACGTTGTAGCAATCTCCTTGTCCCTCGTAAAAGTCCCTCCTACTTTCAGAAGTTATCATCTCTCTTTGCCCATACACTGAAGTCCAAATCTCTTCCTATCTTACTGGAAAACGGAGTAACTTGTTGCGCTGGATATGCCGGCAGAGACCGAGTGCTCCTTAGAAACGCGTTCTTGTTCGATCGCAGAGGGCGCGTTGGACGTTGCTGCTGCTGCTGAGGTATTTCGGTGTGGAATTCCATTTCTAAGGGAGGTGTGGGTGACCGTGATCGGGAGCGAGAACGCTTGGTTGCGATTCCTGAAACGGATAGCAGGGTTGATTCATAATCAGTTAGAGGCACATCGATCAGAGAAAGAGGATGAAGGATTGGCAATTTTACACACCAGTTGACTCCTGTATTGAAGATGAAGAGAGTTGAGGATGACTGAAAGAGGGTTCACCGTCGACATCCATACTTGAATCTGACCACGAAGAGAACTCCCCGACTTCACAGAATGGAGCCAGCCCTCTACTGCTTTGACCGAACAGCTTTATCTGAGCTGCTGCTGCCTGACGGGCGTCGTTGTCAGAGATGAAACGCTGTGCTGTTGGGTGTTGTGACGTTGAAGTGAGTGAGCTGAATGAGGAAGAGGAGGCGGGTAGGCTAGTCGAGTGCGTGAGACTTCGTCCTTTATATCCATCAGAGACCTGCATAGTTACCAGAAAAAGAGTGGATGGAAGAACAACAAAATTGAGTACAGGGGCAGGCTCCTACACCGACAGTAAAAATGGAACTGGATTTCGCACCGACTTCCTTGCCTTCATGCCTAAATTCTGCAGCCGCTGCTGGGTCTCTCCATCTATGTCGCTCCTCCCTGCAGGATTAGCAGAGAGCTGGTACTGACGTTTCGGTAAGTGGGACATTTTTTTTTTTTTGCTTCGGAGGAATCTGGTCTTTGGGTCGGTGGGCGATGGGGTGGCCTTACCGCACGCAACGACGAAGTGACCTTTTCCAGTCTGAGTCGAAGACGGACGCGTCCTACGACGGTTTTTCCAATTTTAGCCATTCCTTGACGATGGAAATTCAACAGCAAGTTTCTCAGCACCTTCGTCTCTCCAGAATAATTAGCAGCAAGCTGTGCCCTACACGCAGCCTGCCGTATAGCACTATCAAAATCTATGCAAAATCTCTTATCCAAATCTCCTACAGATGCGGTGATATCGTTCTGAGTGAACGTGTTTCTATCATCTGCGGAGACGTGTTGAACATTCGCTGAACAGTTTCTGGCTTCTGTCACATCGTATGCAATCTAACAGAGCGATTAGGTACGTACGATTCCTGCGATTGGTCGCTCAGCCCTTGCTGACGACTCTTTCCTCTTCTCTTATCTCAGGGACCTCCCATATATATAAGCGACAGTGGACCAGGCTGTTACTGGAGCTCATAGACTGGACCAGAAGGAACCTGATGATGTTCATCGCTTGGTGATCGGAGCGCAACCGAGAATCGAATGCTCGCAATCGAGGGTGTGTTTGCTATATCGAGGCTTGCGATTTTACTGTTCAATAGCCGAGTTCAACTGTTCATCGACAGGTTGGAAGCAGGCCGCGCTATGTCTGATGCTGCGCCGGGAGAAGAAGGACAATTCAGGTCAGACTTGAAAATGAGTTCAGTACCTTGTGAGTGGTGGAGTGATCTATTAACGACCGCTTTGTGCCTGTTTATGACCCATAGGAACACTCTGATGTATGAAGACCTGGAGATTGTTGCCATACTTCCGATCAGCTGTAATTAGATAATGAATGTTTGTTGTACGCAGAGAGCGCTAGCCAGAGGTGTCGTGTCCACTTCCAAGTTTGTTTTCCCAACGTGCTCCATCTCATTGTGGTGACACGAGAAGGTCCTTTCTGGGCGAATTTTACATTTCAGCGATGCTGCGTATGTTCTTCGCAGAGTCTGCGCGCCACGGGACGACACGACCAAGAAAAAGCGTGACGGGAAGGTCGTCGAGCTGGCCCTCCCCTCAACCTCATCGACTCTTGTCTCTTCCTCCGCCCTTGTCAAGTTTCAATTTTTATCATGTCTCTTGTAAGCATACCTCTCCTCCCTTTGAGAACTAGTTCTGCGTAGGCTGAATACGGTTGCGTCCCTAGGAAATCGCACCAGTCTCTCTCAAGCTCACTCTCCCAAGCCCCGAAGAGTACAGGTACGTGTTCTGGATGGCTTCGAAGGCAGCAATGCCAGAGAAAATATTAGAATCCCTTACATATTTCTGTCCGTGTTGCACTGGACCCATCTGACGAAGTGCTTTTTCGGTCCTGCAGAAAGCGAAAAGTCGCCCTCGTGTCTGGTGCGTATGGGCGAGCTTTTTCTCAACGTGTCAGCTACTGATAGATTATTCTGATACTATTCTCGTTCATTCTTTTCATTCGCTCTATTAGGTATCACTGGTCAGGATGGGTAACTATTCTTAACTTGTCATCTCTCGCCGTTCGCCCTTCTGATGCGCTCTTCTGATCGTTTCACAGATCTTACCTCACCGAGTTGCTCCTCTCTAAGGGATACGAGGTCCACGGTATTGTTCGAAGGTCATCTTCATTCAACACTGGTAGACTGAACCACCTTTACAAGGTATGCTACTCATCCCACTGAACTCCCTATTCGCTTCCCTTTTGACAACTTTTCCCTCTGGCTGTTTGTATGCTGATTGGTTTTTGTTTTTCATTATGCTTGCTACATCGTAGGACCCACACAACAAGCCAAAAATGATTCTGCACTATGGAGATTGTGCGTTAATCTCTGCGTTGACTACCAATAGTGGAAGTTTACAGATCGAGCTCCTCGTGCCTAATCAACGTCTGTTTGTTTTCTAGTGACCGACACCACCAACTTAGTATACATTCTGTCTGAGGTGATGCCAACTGAGATCTATAAGTAAGTATCGTGCAGCCTCAGTTCCTAGGAAGTTGTTTCTTACGGCTCACGGCTTCTTTTTCCCTTTTCTCTTTCCTTCGTATGCTTTTACTCTACCTCCATCTCATATCAGTCTTGGAGCTCAATCTCACGTGAAGGTCTCTTTCGAAATGGCGGAATACACTGGTGATGTGGACGGTCTGGGAACGCTGAGAATCTTGGATGCCATCAGAACCGCTGGACTCACTAAGCGTGAGTGGACCCACCGCCTTGTTTCTCTCATAGGCTCCGATTGACCCTAATCACTCCTGTCTCATTCAACAGACGTGAGATTCTACCAAGCTTCGACTTCTGAGTTGTACGGAAAGGTCGTTGAAACCCCTCAATCTGAAGTGAGTAGCTCATTCGCTCATTCGCCCATCGATGGCATACTTGGCCAGCTCTCTGATCTTTCCAACATTCAATTATGTTTGATTTAGACTACTCCATTCTACCCAAGGTCTCCATACGGTGTTGCTAAACTCTACGCATACTGGATCGTCGTCAACTACAGAGAATCTTACGGCATGTACGCCTGTAACGGTATCCTTTTCAACCACGAATCCCCAAGAAGAGGTAGAACTTTTGTTACCCGAAAGATTACAAGAGCTGTTGCTGAGGTCAGTTGCACTCATATGGTTTTGGCTTTTGTGCCGACTTGAGGCTGACTTTATATCAATAACCGCTTCTTTTCAGATCGCAGCTGGCAAGACTGAGACTCTTTATCTTGGCAACATTGATTCTCAGAGAGATTGGGGTCACGCTCGTGATTACGTTGAGGGCATGTGGAGGATGCTTCAACAAGAAGAGGCTGAAGACTTCGTTCTCGCCACCGGAGAAACTCACTACATCAAGGAGTTCATCAACAAGGCTTTCAAGAGAGCTGGTATCGAATTGAGGTCTGTCCTCCATGTTTTCTTGACAGACTGTCTGCTCTTCAACACGCTCAACTGTGTGATTTACTTTTTAGATGGGAAGGTGCTGGCCTCGACGAAGTTGCATACTGCACTAAAACTGGAAAGGCCGTCGTGAAGATTGATGAGAAGTACTTCCGTCCAGCTGAGGTTGATTTGCTCTTGGGTAACCCAGCCAAGGCCGAGAAGAAGCTCGGATGGAAGAGACAGGTCGACTTTGACTCATTGGTTAACGAGATGGTTGATGGTGTGTCTATTTTGTTACTCCACTGCTTTCCTTTTGTGTGACCACACATATTGACCAACTTAATCTTCCAATCTGTAGCTGACATCGCTGGTAAGATGATGTTCACCCATTGAGAGCCTCCAACAAATGTTGTTGCTGATCTTTTTTTTTTTCTCACGTTCTCCTGTAGCTGTTGCCTCTCCCGTTGAGGACCAAAACTAGAGCAATTTTTATAATAACCGCATTCTGCCGGTCTAGAGGGTTGTTTGCGAAAGAAGGGTATTTATTTTAAATTATAAGTTCGTGATAGACCTCGACGGAGACTCATTTGCAAGTCACAACATAACGCGAGAGGATTGTAGACGGGCCTGCTCACCTTCCTAGCTCATATGACAAGCAGAGTAGCAAGTTTAGCCTTTAAAAAATTGGGAATTATAGCAGCGGATGGCGAACGCGTCGAAGTCTCTCCTCAAACGTTCACTGTAGCGCCCCTCATGCCCGGTGAGTGCTGTGCTATTACCAATCCAGCTCGTGTAATTCCACTGAGAAATTCTATTGCAGTCATTCTTGTCACTGGTGGATCGTGAGTTAGATGGGTGATTTTTGGGTAATCATGTTCACTAAACCGGCTGGACTTCTTCTCGGCTTTCTGTTGTAGTGGTCTCGTGGGAAAGGCTATTGAGTACGTCATTAACAATGAACCAGCTAACTCAAGATACGGAAAGAAAGACGGAGAGGAGTGGGTGTTTCTATCTTCCAAGGTGAGCATGGGTAACATGGGTACTATTTCCTTCCCTTTCACTCAATATATCAAACAACACATCTTCAACGTAAGCCGAAACTGACAAGATTTGATATGGCAAATAGGACGGTGATCTGAGGTGAGAAAGGTGTTTTTCATTGGCAGAAGAGAAACGTGGACTTGTCCTCATACGGTTGAGCGACCTTTCTCTTTTTGATATGACACTGACTATTAGCTTCTTAACTGCTGCAGGGATCCAAAGGCTGTTGAAGCTATTTACGAAAAATACAAACCAACTCACGTTATCCATGTAAGTGTAGAAGGTGAATCTTCCATCTTCCGATTAAATACAGGTCCTGATTCAAGTCCATCTTTTTTTATCACCTCAGCTGGCTGCACTTGTTGGTGGCCTTTTCAAGAACATGAAGTACAAGCTAACTTTCCTTAGAGACAACTTGCTCATCAACGACAATGTTCTTGAAACGTCGCATCAGTTTAAAGTTGAAAAGCTCGTCTCTTGCTTGTCCACATGTGTCTTTCCAGACAAAGTGACTTATCCACTTGATGAGTCCAAGGTGCACGATGGACCTCCACACCATTCCAGTCAGTCATTATCCAGCAAGGAATTGACTTCGGACCGCTTTGTGGACTGATGGCTTATCTTCTTATGATAGACTTCGGATATGCTCATGGGAAGAGGCTTGTAGACGTGCAGAACCACGCCTACAATGATCAGTTTGGTGACCACTTTACCTCTGTCATCCGTGAGTTCATTTGAGGCACTGCCGTCTACTTCCAGCTTGTACTCTGACAACTCTCTCTCTCCCTCGATTAGCTACCAACATCTTTGGTGAGTATGACAACTACGATCTGGAAGATTCCCATGTGATTCCAGGACTCGTCCACAAGTGTGTGCTTGCAAAGAGTTGGTCCCCCATTTCAAAGCTCCTGATACTCGATCTACCTCACTAACCCTCTCGTCTTGCGACCGAATGCATCAACAGAAAACGGGACTCCTTTTGTTGTTTGGGGTTCTGGAAAGCCACTGAGACAGTTTATTTACTCTCGTGACTTGGCCAAGTTGTTCATCTGGACTCTGAGAGAATATGAAGAGATCGACCCAATCATCCTATCAGGTTTGTCTCTGTTCCTTTCCTTTCAATTTGAACATCAATATTACACGAACAGCCACTAACAGTCTCTGCGATGTGCTCTCGTCTCAATAGTTGGTGAAGATGAAGAAGTCTCCATCAAGGACGTTGCTGACTGCATTGTCAAAGCTGTCGGATTCGAAGGAGAATACAGTGTGGGTCCCAACCCCAATTCTTTTCTTGCGCGATCTCTTCCGTCTCAATTGACTCCTTATATTTCCTCTTACGCGTATGTCCGTAACTCGTCTTCCTTTGTTGTCCGTAATTCCTAGTTCGACACTAGCAAGTCTGACGGTCAATTCCGAAAGCCAGCTTCCAACAAGAAGTTAGTCGATGCTATTGGAGGGTTCCAGTTCACTCCTTTCCAAGAGGCTTTGGATCAATCCGTCAAGTGGTTTGTGGAGAACTATGAGCAAGTCTGCCTTCCTTCGATTGTTTCCTTTCCGCCAGGTACACTACTGACTTATTATTTAAAAAAATCCAGTACCGCTCGTACTGGAAGGCTTCCTTGAAGATACGCGTGAAACGTTCCCTAGAGGTAGACATCCCGATTTGCATATTCTTTGCCCTTTCTCTTGGTGGGCAAGGCAAACGTGAATGGCGCATCTACCCTTCCGAAAAACACAGCTTGCCTATTCCTGAATAAACTCATATTCCCTTACTCAATCCAGTAGCTTCTAGCTCCTTTTTTTTTTGCTACGAGGTTAACAAGTCTCTCGCAGCTGTTTTGGAGTTCTTAAAATGACGTTGCTGTGAAGCCCCTAATTTGGTCCTGTACCTTGTTTCATGCTACGAGAGGTTGCAGCACTCGACAATGGAGCAAGGGAATGGCTTCTTATAAGAGGTAAGTATACATCAGATCTTTCTTAGCCTGACGTGTACTGAGGCCGTTTAAGCAGCATCGTAGGATGGAGAAAGGGCCGTGAGCTTGTGCTGCTCGGGCTGGCCTTCACCTCATTCTTCATCATCATCAGGTTAGTAGCAGGGCTAGATCCAGAGAGATGACCTATCTGCTCAGAATTCTCTCCCTTAGACACGGCTCCAGCTTCCCGCCCGACTTTCAGCACCACCCTAGTCAATATACCCCTCAAAACCCATTCTCAACGCCCGGACATCTCACCTGGTCCCGGTCCACAACAGACAAGAACCCATTTATCACGTCATACAAGCCATCAAACTCCTCTAATGTACATATTCCCAGGTTGATGGACAAGCTAATGCTGAAAATCCGGGGAAAGGAAGAAGCTGTCCAAGAAGCGTGGAAGTCAGCCCATCCAGAATTAGCCCCAACAACAGGGGGAAACGGATTGGAATGGATGAGAGGAAGAACGGTATTACTTCTAGGGGACTCTCTGGACCGCTACCATCTCGTACACCTATGCCAATTCCTGTCGCCAAACTCGCCCCTCAACCCAGTGTCCTGGCGAGATGGAGCTCGAGCAGCAGACTTTGTGGAGATTCACGATCCTACTTCAGAAAAATATCCCAGAGATATGAGAGATCTAGAGCTAGAGTCCGATGTACAATATCGTGCTGCCGTGGGGAAGGGCTTTGGGCGGGAGCCGACTCGGCCACATGTTTGTCGCATCAAAGAACTCGACTTCATAGTGGTATGGGGATTTTTCAATGGAATGGATGATGGAGTTACTACTCCAAGTATTGAAGCGTACGGTGGGTTGGACCAAGATGAACTTGTGGCGGTTGGCAGAGATGAAGATGGGAGCGATGCTTGGAGTAGGAGAGCTACCAAACTTCCCTTCATAGGTAACAAGACCTTTTGGGGTGTCAAGTGTGTAGAAATATCCTTCTGACTGGAGAATGCATCTGCTGACGCCTGCTTCTCTTGTCCAGAACCGACAACCCATCTTTCAACATCCCTCTGTCCGCAGAGGATCGTATCACCCAGCTATTCTTGCCGCTGCTCGAAAACCTTGGGAGGCGAAGAGATGAGGTAGACTTGGTTGAAATTGGAGTGGGACCTTGGGACTTGGTGAGTGGTATGTGTGTGCTGGATCCTGGTGGAGATGCCGTTGACATCGCTCTTGCTGTTTCAGGAGATGTTCAGAGTATGTGGTCGAGCTCTTTGTATCAGAACGCATGGACGCTGCTTGTTGATTTTTTTTGTTTCTATCTTTTTGTAGCTTCAAGACAAAATGGCCGTCTTGAAGTACTTGAAGAACAAAAAAAAAGATCCCTCACAGTTGAAAGCACTAGTAACCGCTTTAAACTCGAAACGACTATCTACTAACAGAACAACTTGGCTTGAAGGACGACTAAACTCAGTGCTCTCTCTCACCACCTCTCTTTTCCCCTCCCGGCATTCGGCTTCGGGTACCAAAAACTCCAGAGTGTTTATTCATTCGATGCCTGTCCCTCCCCAACACTATGAGTTTCCTTACCTTGAACATAAGAATAGAGTTCTCCAACTTGAGGAGTTGATACAAGGTGTAGTCAGGGGTGTTCAGTCAGAACAGAAGGTCCATTACTCGGCATGGAGCGAAGTGATCAGAGATTCGGATCAGTTTCTGGACCATATTCATCGTCAGTTCGGACTTTTATCTCCTCTTTCTTTAACTAACTCTATTTCATTTGATCTCTTGTAGCTTCTCCTATCCCTTCGAGCTGGATTTGGGCAGATGAGATGCTCTGGCGACTGCGCAAAGTTGTGACAGGAATCGAGTGAAGGGAATATCTAGATGTTTCCATTATTATCGAGCTATGTTTACTATGTGTATCATATTAGGCTGTGATACCTAAATAAGATGTCTGTCAGGACGTCCCCGAGCGGCGCCACCTGGACCACGCGTAGGCGAATGTGCTTCACAACGACTTACATTACCAGCTCAACCAAACTCTACAGAGATGACCATGTTGGTTGAGTTCCTCCGAGCTGTCATACCTCTTGGTGTGATCGCTCTGGCACTCGTCTCACCCTTCGTATGGGCAGCCCTCCCGACAAACTTCGTCAGGCTCTTTGAAGATTTCGTCAAGTTGGCAGATCTGTACCCTGAAAGAAGTCCCAGACAAGAACGGAGAGGCCCCCCATTATGGAAAACTATATTGCTGGTAGGAATGGCTGCTGTCGAATCGACAGTCTGGTTGGGTGTGTTTGGAAATCAAATCGTTTCAGGCGGCTTGTGGTACACCTCGTTCTTAATTTCTTTAGGATGGGTGAGTGGCTGACCTTTCGGAGAGGCTAATTGCTCCCTACTAACTTATGAGATTACACTTCTGCTTTCTATGTACTTTCACTCTATCAGCTTTACGCTCTGATCGCCCCACTCGTCTTCCCTTCGCCTCTCCCAAGCAAAGCTCTGATCTCACTTTATTTGGTCCACTTCATCTTGTCTGCCATCACTCTCACCTTGGTGGCATATGCTCAAGCGGAAGTATGGCCTCACCAACCACCACCTCTTCCACCAACCCCGACCCTCGTCCTGGAAGTCTTCAACGGCGTCATCTGCCTTGCTCTCTTTGGTGTCCAGCTCTCTTTACCCACTCAGTTGCTACCACCAGAACTGGAAGCTTTGAACAAAGCTGAGATTGAATCCGGTAAAGGTTCTGGAACCTCGCCAGAGGATTGGACGAGTTTGTACGGCTGGATCACCTTCATCTGGTTCAATCCGTTGATCAAAAAGGGTAGCTCCGGTAGCACCCTTGCTGAATCCCAAGTGTGGAGCCTGTCCCCAACAATGCAGTCTGGACCTTGCTTCAGAGCCTGGAAAGCTATTCAGTCGGGAACGCTGCTTAGGAAATTGGGCTGGGCAAACTCGTGGGACCTCTTGGGAGACATCAGTTTGTGTATTGTTTCAGTTGGACTGAACTATCTCTCTCCATTGTGAGTGTATTGATGTGTTTCAGTTGCTCCACTGAGGCTCGCTGACCGCGCTCAACAGCTGCATTAAACAGATAATCGACGCGCTTGATCAACCCAGTTCGCCGAAATTAGCTACAGCCTACATTTTTGCTGTCATTGCTCTATTTTCAACCATTCTCAAGGCTGAGTCCGACCTCAACCACCTTTGGTTCTCTCGTCGAGCGTCGGTCAGAGCGAAGTCAACTTTGACCAGTGCCATTTACGAGAAGGCTTTGAAACGGAAAGATTTCAGTGGTGTTTCTGCGAGTAGCGACGATGAGAAGAAATCCTCTGGAGCTGCTGGAACAGGCAAGATCGTGAATCTCATGGTTAGTAGTTGTTCCATTCCCAGGCAACTCCTTGATTCTAAATCCAACTGGACATTTCGTAGGCTGGTGACACCAACAGAATCGGAAACACATTCTCTGGGCTTTACATGCTCTACTCTGCTCCTTTTGAAATCGTTATTTGCTGTTCCTTCCTGTACTCATTGCTGGGATGGTAAGAGGTCACATCTTCCTGTCGCGTCGCTGTAATCCCCTCCTGACAAACTTCGTTTCCTTTCGTAGGTCAGCTTTTGCTGGACTTCTACCTATCTTCGCAGCCATGCCGATCAACACATATATTAGCAAAAGGAACGTCGTTATTCAAAAAGATCTGCTAAGTGCTCGAGACAAAAGGTTGAACGTGATGAACGAGTTGATCTCTTCGATCCGTTACATCAAGTTCTTTTCCTGGGAGAAGAACTGGTCTCAAAAGGCCATCGATGCGCGAAGAGTTGGTATGTACCCTTCAATTTCTTTGTGTGGGTGGCTAGTTCTGACTTTCGGTCTTGGAAACAGAGTTGAGGGTCATGGTCCGCGACAGAATCAACTCCGTCTTCTTCAACTTACTTTGGCTTGTAACACCTTTAACCGTTACCATCATTGCATTCTTCTGCTTCATCAAAATCCAAGGTGGTGAATTGACAGTAGGAACAGCGTTCACTGCCCTGTCGTTGTTCTCCATGGTGAGGCTACCGGCCGCTGTAGCGTCAACCCTGATTTGTTCACTGAGAGTTTTTTATCTTCTCTCAGCTTCGTCAGCCTCTCAACGTCATTCCAATGTTTATAGTCTCGATTCTTCAGACACTTGTAGCCATTGGAAGGATAGAAGAATTCCTCAATGAAGATGAAGTTCCAACTTACGTTTCAACTCTGAAACTGTCAGAAGCGTCACCATCAGTCAGTTCTCCCACAGAAATCGGCTTTGTAGGAGCTTCGTTCAAATGGCCCTCTGATACTCCATCCCTTGGAGCCGAGAAGAATGACAAGAAAGCGGTAAAGAAGCCTTGGTGGAAAGTGTGGAAGAAAGACGAAAATGCTGGACCTCATCTCTCGTTGGAAGAAGCGGTTACAGGTATATTACCTGAACAAGAGGAAGTTACTTTCGAACTGAGTGATGTTTCCTTCATATTTCCGCCTGGAAAAGTACGTTGATGTGTAATCTATCCGCATGTCGTGAGACTGAAGAGATCCTTCTTTGCCGCGAATGTTAGCTCACGATGATCCTGGGGCCAACTGGAAGTGGCAAAACAGCTCTGCTTCTTGCGCTCCTAGGTGAAATGGACCTCGTCAAAGGGTCAGTGTCTATACCAAAAAATAACCGCACGCTTGATCAGTTCGGTTACTCTTCAAGTGTGGCTTATACGGCTCAATCACCATGGTTACTCAACGACACTATTCGAGACAACATTCTGTTTGGAACACAATACGAAGAGATAAGATATGACCAAGTCATTGAGGCATGTGCGTTGAAGCCGGATTTAGCTCAATTTGAAGACGGCGATCAGACAGAAATTGGCAGCAAAGGTGTTTCATTGAGTGGAGGTCAGAAGGCCAGAGTCTCGTGAGTCTTTGAATAATTGATCTCATTCGTTGATCATGGCCAGAAAACTCAATACATCAATTCCTCAGTCTTGCTCGCGCTCTCTACTCCCGAGCCAAAAATGTCCTCATTGACGACTGCCTCGCTGCTGTCGATGCACACACCTCGGCGTATCTCGTCGAACATGCTTTGAGTGGCCCTTTAGTAGCCAACAGAACTGTGGTATGTATTCTCTAGTATTATCTCCGAGTCGGTGCTGTTCTCATTCTCGCCTGAACTCAGATCATCGTCAGCCACCACGTCGAACTGCTTCTACCAGTTGCACACTCTTTAATTAGAATACTGGACGGTCGTGTTGATATCAAAGGCTCCCTTGAAGATCTTCGCGCCAACGGATCTCTCTCCTCCATCATAATCACCGAAGAATCTGAAGTCACCAATGTCGAAGAACCCCTGCTTCCAGATACTCCAATCGTCGAAAAGAAAGAGCAGGAACTCCTTGGAGAAGATGAAGAAGCCGATGAGTCTGGTGAAGGAAGTGCCACCGAGGTCGCGTCGAGCGACGAAGTCAACAAAGCGGACAAGGACAAAACACCAAAGAAACTCATCAAAGATGAGGAGCGAGAGGTTGGAAATGTGAAGTTCTCAACCTATCAAACCTATTTAAAGTCAACATCTTATGCAGTAAGAGAACGCGTCTGCTTATCCTTACCCGAACCAGAGCTCACTTGTCATCATTGTCAGATTTGGGGAGTTACCCTGTGCTTGATGCTTTTCTCTCAAAACATGGCTCTGGCTGAGAGATGGTGGATCCGAGTATGGACGAACTCTTACAGTGTAAGTGATCGCTAACACACCAACGACAATCGACGACTGACACCACTTGAATATAATTTCAGGATCGTTACCATCCTCCTGGAACCAGCTTCACAGGCTTTGTATCAGCCCAAACGATTGGCGATTCTGCTCATCACCATCTTTCTCAGACTGCCTTCTTTACTGAAGCTGTTTCTCCAATGTTCAACCTGACTGCCGTGAAGAGACCAAAGGCTGAGGAACATCCCTTGTACTATCTGGGAATTTACGCGCTCATTTCGTTGAGTGGTGCTCTCCTTGGAATTATTCAAGTGGTGATTGGGTGAGTCCCAGAATTTCTAACCCAACAGAAGCTGTCCTCAAGTTGTACATTTTCAATTCGACAGGTACGTCGGGGCCTACAGAGCTTCCAAGCTTCTTCACAACAAAATGTTGAAGTCGGTAGTTCAGTCCCCAATTCGATGGTTTGACGTCACTCCCTCTGGAAGAATCGTCAACAGATTCTCTCGAGACTTGGAAACGGTTGACTCCTCTTTAACTCAGAGTCTGAGAGTTTGTGCCGCCTGGTCGGCGTCTCTGATCGGTGCCATCCTCATGGTGGCCTTCGTGGTACCTTCTTTCCTCATTCCAGCGGCATTTGTTTTCTGGGCCTATTTCTATCTCGGACGAAATTACATTCGAATCGGAAGAGATTTGAGGAGGATCGAAGCTGTCGCTCGTTCTCCAATCTTCTCCGGCTTCAGTGAGCTGCTGGAAGGAATCGTCTCAGTAAGGGCGTTTGGTGCGGAGAACAGATTCCTCAACAAACTGCAGAACCAAGTCGATAAATCGCATGCTGCCTTCTACATGCAGTGGATGGACAACAGACATCTACTGTTTAGGTTTGATATCCTCGGTGGATGTTCCGTGTTCTTGACGAGCGTCCTCTGTCTTTCGGGAAGTGTACCCTCTACCTACACCGGAATGGCAATCCTTTCTTCTCAGTCTTTCGTTAATGCCATCTACTGGTTGTGCAGGTGCGTGCTTTTCCCTAAGACCACTCCTTGGAGGTTTATCTCACTACACCCATTACCATTAGATTTTGGTCTCAACTAGAGATGGACTTGAATAGTGTGGAGCGAGTTCAAGAATATCTTGACTTGGACCAAGAGCCCCAAGGCGGAGCTGAACCTCCAGCGTACTGGCCTTCTTCATCTCTCCCCTCTCAAGGTCAACCAGACAAGGCGATGATCTCTGTCAGGAACTTAGAAATACGCTATGCGGAGGATTTGCCCTCTGTGCTTCACAAAGTCAGCTTCGACGTTCGTCCCCAGGAAAAGATAGGTCTCATTGGAAGAACGGGTTCTGGAAAATCGTAAGCTTTCGCTTATTGTTCACCTGGTGCTAGTACTGACCGAGTTTGTTTTGCTCAAGTACCTTGGGACAAGCACTTCTGAGATTTGTTGACCCCACATCAGGTACCATCATCATTGACGGCTTGGGTATGCTATCACAGTTGCTGCATTCAGTGTGATGCAAAGCTAATCAATCTCTCCTCTATCGAAGATATCACCAAAATCTCCCTCCAATCACTCCGGTCCCGCCTCACTCTCATACCACAGGATGCTGTCCTCTTCTCTGGAACTATCCGCGACAACTTGGATCCGTTCAACGAACACACGGACGAAGAGCTTCTTGATTCTCTCCAACGAGTCCAGCTCGGTCTCGACACCAGCAACAACGTCAGCAGAGCCGCTTCTTCTACCAACCTTGAAGATGTTGGGTCTGGAGCTGCTACGCCTACTAGCAGTAAGGTTATGATAACTTTAGATTCGAGCGTCAGTGCGGCGGGTGCCAACTTCTCTCAGGGTCGTGAGTCCAAAAGATGCTTTAGTTTTGCAACGAGCGGCTGACCAACTTTCTTTGTCTCTAAGAGAGACAGCTAATCGCTATCGCTAGAGCACTTCTGAGGAAAAATAATATCATTATAATGGTGAGTTCCGTCTCTGACTTCTCGCCTGCAGAAGCTGACGCCAGTGTGTTACAGGACGAAGCAACAGCCAGTGTTGACTTCGCAACTGATGAGCTGATCCAGGTCAGCAAACAATTCGAGCCACTGAAAAATTCTTCACGTGCTAATCTCAATCTGGTTTTTGTCTAGACAACGATACGAGAGCAATTCAAGGATTCTGTCGTTCTCACGGTCGCCCACCGTCTGTCGTCCATCATTGACTACGATCGTCTGCTTGTCCTGGACAAAGGAGATCTGGTGGAATACGACACTCCTTACAACTTGCTGAAGATGGAAGGAGGTGTTTTCAAGGGAATGTGGTATGCCTTCTACTTTCGATGCCCTAAGTTGAAGTCAGAAACTGACCCCCCTTTTACTATGCAGTGAAAAGTCTGGAAAGTTCTATGAGCTGCTTGCTGCAGCTGAGCAGAAACATGAGAAAGATATGGCTAGCATGTCATCTTGACTAAGGGTTTAGAGGAGAACCAGCTAATGTTGACCGAACGGCTATTCGCGTGTGCACGATTGATCATGTAACAGATACGATGACATTTGATTTCTACTCGTTTCGTTGAACAGATTGACAGATCAACCCGGAGCACTTAAAGCAACACTGGCAATATGTTGCTATTTTTTACATCGGGCCTCTTTAGAATTTTCCAAAAGAGGATGACTAAGATTGTTATACTAACTCTATCGTATGTACAGCTGAAGAGAAGCATGGACCTCTTTCCTCTAACGATAGACATGCTCACTCTGAAGATTCGCAGCAATCTCTGTCTCGTACTTGTCGCCATTCTCCAATAGCTTCTCTTTATTGTACAGGAGTTCTTCTCTCGTCTCAGTAGAGAACTCGGCGTTTTGAGTTTCTACAATGGCGTCGACACTGATGAAATGGCAGGATGTGGAGCAAAAGTCAACGAGAGGTCATGAACCAAACAAGATCCCGACTAAGTGCAACTTACGGGCAGGCCTCCTGACATAGGCCGCAGTAGATACACTAAAAGGTTATGAAAGATTCGTAAACCTATTCATTATTCCTTGGGAGAGAGACGATGCGCTTACTTTTGTCATGTCGATATCGTATCTTGTAGTTCTTCTGCTACCATCTTCTCGGACTTCGGACTCGATGGTGATGGCTTGGGCAGGGCAGATCGCTTCACAGAGTTTACACGCTAATAACCGTTCAAAGATGACGGTATTCAGAACGTGGGGGCGAACTTGGCTGAAAGAGAGGGAACGCCTTCACTCACCAATGCATCTCTCTTCACCTGATGGGTATCTGCGCAGAGCGTGTTCTCCTCTAAAACGCGGCGATAGAGGGCCTTTCTCAAAAGGACTGTAAGAGAATACTTATTGAGAGGGGGCTGACGGAGTGGGTGATATTAAGACCCACTTACTACATGATGGTGTAAGGAGGTCCTGCGTTTGAAAGGGAAAACAGGTGAGCAAAGGAACTGCAGACACCAGCAAGGTAACAGAGTCTCACTAAACATGTTCTCCATAACAACCCAAGCTCCTGAAATGTTTGAAGAAAGCTATGTCAGTAAGTCGGGATGCTTCCTTTGCCTGAAAGGTGTACCAACCTCGGGCGATCCTACAATGTCAGAACAGGCCGTCTCGTCAGATTATCATTACCTTTCCAATAGTAATCAGGAAGAAAACCTACTCTGTAAAGAAGAAAAGGGAAGCAAACTTGTCGATTGCACTGGGCCCGTTGTTGAACTGCTCCATCCTCGCCTCTCTGGTTCGATACTGCTTGTGGTAGGTCCGGACTTTGCCCCCCGTCAGGTGGGTAGGACCCGACAGGTGAGGACTTCCAGATGAGAAGTGATGTTGTGCTGGTGTTGGGATAGACTCTTCCTCTTCCTTCGCTGGTTTAGGAGACTGAGTTGCGAGCAAGCTGATTGAGGTGGAATGGATCGAACGAAGTCTTGTCGCTGCTGCTGGCCTCACCAGGGATGTTCTCAGGGATAGTATGGCTGAGGGAGTTCCCTGGATTCCCACCAGCTGGAGTAAGAGTGAAACCATCGTCCTACGGTTTTGGTCGAGAAGCAGAAAGCCATGTGGGGAAAAATGCCATCGAACGAATCAGCAGCCTCCCGATTTTTTATTTGTTTATTATTTTCAGTTTTCATTGGCAACCAGAACGACACGAAGACTCATCGAAATGATTGATTAGCTTTCTTAAGGTTACCCAACTAGCTCATCTAGCTCAGGTTTCTCATTGGCTAAACAACCTGGTCAAGGTATCGAAGCAATTTATTATGTGTATTCCATTCTCATTTGACGCAACTTGAGGAAGTTCCACTAGTTAAGCCAAATGTTCTTTACTGTTACTGGAGTTCAGTTACCCTAGTTTCAAAAGGCCCACCTTGAGACACACTTTAGCTTTGTTTATCGACTGATCGAGATACTGCGTTTGCTATTGGGTAACAGCATACTTGTTCTACTCAATCTCAGGCAGAAAGACAAGTTTGATTTGGGATACAGCAGAGAGTATCAGTATCAATACTCTCTCCACTTTTGAGGTTCAGACTCGATTCTGCCATTGAACAGGGAAACACACGCCGCAGGGTTCTTCCACTCCTTCATCACAAGTATCACAAGTAAATCTGCAAGAGGAATCACCATCTTTGAGAGGAGATTTGCAGCCAATGGCGAGATGATTGAGAAGAAGGTGATCTAAACGATCGCCTTTGACACCTGATTATTCGACGAAGGAAAGCAAAAGCAGGAATGGTTTGCAAACGTGTTGAAGGTATCACTGCGGTGAATGGTACTCAACATACCATCGTTAGATTCCCTGGAGAAGTGGCCGGCTCATAGCTTCAAAGCCATAGCTACGTGCTGTGGTCACAACACCAGCTTCAACCGCTTCACAATAGAAGTGGGCAGCCCTTCCCGAATCGTTCGGTATCTGTTTGCGGTAGAAACAGTCTACGGACGAGGCTTACCTCGATGTCGGTTGGAAGAGATCCAAGGTTCGTTGATTGTTTTGATTAACATAGTGCTTCTGCGCTCGTTCATCGCGCTCTGTCTGCGACCACAGACCCATTGCGCGTCACAATCAGGAAATGATACCGGTTACGGTTCGAATCCTGCGCTCTGGTATGAGTGAACCTGAATTACTGCTTGGAGAAGTATGTGTCAATAAAAGCCACATCGGGGTCTTGCTAAGCGACAGTCCTTCGTTCACCCTTCTAAAACTGTCAGGGCCCCAGTGAGATAGGAGTATGATGAGAACTCCATTTCATGTTACTTACCAGACACTACGATCTCATTTGCTCATGGCCTGCTTTGACTTCCGACTTGATTTCGCAGCTAGTCTAGGCAAGTTGGTCGAATTTCAATAACGAGCCTGCTCCTTGTCTACGAGGGCAATTATTATTATGGGCCCAATCCTGTAATGTGACTGACAAAGAGAGAAAGAGATAAAGAGATAAAGAGAGAACTTTTCTAATTTGTAATTCGTGTACAATTGACCCTTTTCTACGTGACATTTTCGAACGCGCGAGGACACCTCTTGCTGCATACTGACACCGACTCCCTTTCTCTCTCCTAAGTCAACCCTGGAGGAGAACCTTACGGAAGAGTAGCAGCCTTCAAAGGGCTTTGTTAGATGTCAAGCATAGTATCTGACAGGCTTGAGTCACTGGATCCATCCTTAACTTTTCTAACTCGAGGCGAGCAGTATCAAGCTCAAGCCAATCTTCCACCAATCTCGTCCAAGCTCGAACCATCTTCCACCAGCATCATCCCAAAGATCAAAATCAAGTTCAAAGCTTCTGCATCGGGTTCTACTGACGTCGCTGCACCAGGTTCACCGCAGGTCCTGAAGATCGACCAGCAGCGCGAGGCTTCGCCTGATCCAATTAGCATGACAAGCCGAAGCAACAATAGAGGCAGAGGACGCCCTCGTAAATTACCAGACGAAGACAGTGATCCAGAGTTTAGTCAGCAAAGTGGTGACGAAGACATCTCAGAATCATCCGAATCCTCTCGTAAGTCAAGTCCGTGTCTTCTCCAACACTCCCAGTCCTGATTTTCGATACACATACCTTATAGGTGGTCACGGTAAATCCAAACGTCGCAAAAACTATGAAGAATCTGATTATTCAGGTAGTGATACTAGAAAACGGAGGAGAAACTCGTATGTCATTTCTCCATTACAAAGACGCCGTCGTCTTTCCATGTTGAAACCCGCCCTTTCGACAGAATAAACGATTTTGTAGAGGACGATAGTGATGATTACTCAGAAGATGAAGATGGGTCTATGAAGCTAAAGTCAAGAAATCAAAGTAGGTCTGTCAAATCTTTCCCCGCTACTGCTCGACGAAACAACTCTAGAGCAGTAAAGAATCCTCCACTACAACATGAACGCACTGGAGGTACTTCCCGCCGAAGTCTTCGATCCCAAGGAAGCATCAATGACGACGAGGAGTACCATGAATACGACGAAGCAGACTATAACGACGCCGCACCTCGACACTCTGAAGCAACAATTGAGAAGCATGACGCTCAAAACGATGAAGAAGATGCAGATGGTGAGATTGACGCCGGTGACTTCGCTGAGGATGTGAAAATAGTAGATCAACATGGCGACGATGGTCAGTTCCATGTCATCCACAACCTGCGCAATTAGAGGCAGCGCGGACTGACTCTTACTGCATCGTATTCTATACAGAGGACTCGGAAGACTCTGATCCCGTGATAATACGTCCAAGGCCCACCCGTCGACCAAATGAAGCACCTCGCCGTATGACCAGAAACTCTAATAGAAGAGACTTCGACGAAGAGTCTGACGACATGCCAACCAGACGCATTCTTCGAGAGAGAAAGGACAGGCCCGATTATGCGATCCCTCAACCTCTGGAGCTGGATGAGCTTCAAGGTGGCCGACGAAACGGCAAAACTTCTAGCAATCAATACAACAACATCCCATGGAATTTGAAAGGCAAGAATCTTTCGAGGCATCTGGGAATACCTGACCGCAATGATTCGGTGAGTGCTCAATTGATGGCTTCGTAGATAAACGTGTTGAGGATCCATTTTGCTTGCAACATAGGACGACGATCTGCCAACGAATACCCCACGTAAGACAGCTGCAAATCCATTCGTTGGAAATCTTGGGATGTTTCCCGGTGCTGCTCCTGGTCTGCCATTGGACATCGGGACCGCGGCAGGAGGTCCGAGTAACCATGGAAAAATTGGAGATGCTGGTAAGATAGGATCCAGAGACAACTCAGGGCTCTCCTGTCATTCCCTTGCTAACCGCTTCCTCTCATTCCTCAGCTCTCTCAGACGCTGACCCCCTTGGTGTCAATACGTTAGTAACTTTTGACGAAGTTGGAGGGTTGGATGATCGTGAGCTATAGCTCTACCCTATCATCGCTGGGGCTTAACTGATGTCGCCCTCTTATTTCAAACTAGACATCAAACAACTAAAAGAGATGGTTTCTCTGCCACTTCTGTACCCGGAACTATTTCAGAAGTTCCATGTCACTCCGCCTCGTGGTGTTCTCTTCCATGGGCCTCCAGGAACTGGTAAAACGCTGGTGGCGAGAGCCTTAGCGGCCAGTTGCAGCACTGGGGAGACTAAGATCTGTGAGTGTACACCGTACAGTTCGAAAACACCCGACAGCTTTCTGATTTTGCCGCTATTAATGCAGCGTTTTTCATGAGAAAGGGTGCTGATTGCTTAAGCAAGTGGGTGGGAGAAGCTGAAAGGCAGCTCAGATTGCTGTTTGAGGAAGCTAGAGCGTGTCAACCAAGTATCATTTTCTTTGATGAAATCGATGGTGAGTCTTTTCCTTCGATGGAACACTGGGATATAACATGACCGTCGATGGATCCTTTCAGGTCTTGCCCCGGTGCGAAGCAGTAAACAGGATCAAATTCATGCTTCAATTGTTTCCACTCTTTTGGCCTTGATGGACGGTATGGATGGCCGTGGTCAGGTCGTCGTGATTGGCGCGACAAACAGACCTGACAGTGTCGATCCGGCTCTCAGACGACCAGGACGATTCGACCGTGAATTCTACTTCCCGTTGCCCAACAAAACGGCGCGCCGTAAAATCTTGGATATTCACACCAATGGCTGGCAACCTACTCTTGACGATAAGTTCATGGATCAACTGGCTACTCTCACAAAGGGCTATGGTGGTGCTGATTTACGAGTAAGTTTCGTCTCGCGCTTCTTCATAGGCTATGTCATCTCGTACTGATGGAGGACAACGCAACAGGCCCTTTGTACTGAAGCATCATTGAATGCAATTCAGCGAAGATATCCTCAGATCTATAAGACAAACGACAGGCTGCTTCTTGCCCCTGAGACGATCAGCGTGCAAGGACGAGACTTCATGGTGTCCATCAAAAGTAAGTGACCTTCTTAACTCACTCATAATGTTTGATGCTTTCTCCTGATACAAAGAATTTTTCTTGGTCTGTCAAAGATATGATTCCTTCTTCGGCCAGGTCCACAGCATCAGCGGCTGCGCCGCTCCCTGCTCAACTTACTCCCCTTCTATCTGAATGCCTTGAGGCTGCTAAAAAAGCTACAGACAAAGCCTTGCCTCCTATAAAGAAGCGAAGTGTTCTTGAAGAGGCAGAGTGGGAGACGGATGACCCTATGGAAGGCACCATTGAACGTGAAATGATGCTGCAGAGTGAGTTGACATAATACTATGGCCGATCATGGATTTTACTGAATGAGACTTTACAGGCCTTGAAACATTACGAGTCTATCGTCCTCGTGTGATAATTCATGGTAAACCGGGTATGGGTCAGAGCTACCTTGGATCTGCCTTGATGCATCATTTGGAAGGTTTCCACGTGCAGAGTTTGGATCTCGCGACGCTCATGGGAGACTCTACGCGAGTAAGTGATTGAAGCTTCCGTCTAAATGGTACAGAATACTGATTCTCCTTTTCGTCTTGAATTTTAGTCCGTCGAGGCTGCGGTGATACAGCTCTTTGTAGAAGCAAAACGTCACAAGCCGTCCATCGTGTACATTCCATCTCTCACGCAGTGGTGCACAACAGTCTCAGAAACAACAAGGTCAACTCTGAAGGCTCTTCTCGATAGCCTTTCATCTTCTGATCCAGTGCTACTCCTTGCGGTGGTTGACGAACCAATTGAGAACGTTCCTCGTGATGTCAAGACTTGGTTTGGTTATTCCAAAGAAAACCGCATTGAGATCAAAGGGCCGTCGGAGGTAAGGAAGATCAGTTTTCTCTTGGGCTCTGGCACTGATCAGGTTCTCTTTTCTGCATCAGAACCAACGTCAAGAGTTCTTCTGTGACCTCTTGACCAACATTCAGCGCCCACCAAACGAATTTCCCGATGCAATGCCCAAACGACGTCGAATCTTAGAAGACTTACCAATTGCTCCACCACTTCCGCCCAGAGAACCAACAGCTGCGGAGATAGCCCAAAGTCAACAAGCTGATGCCAGGTTGCGTGAGCATCTCAAGTGGCGCCTTGGTCCAGTGCTTGAAGAACTGAAAAAGAAGTATCGACGTTTCATGAAACCTTTCACAGTACGTGCCACACTCTCTTCTGTTCTATTTTGTCACTCAATTAAAGTGCCACTCGCCTTCATCAGGATTACATCATGTTCTTCGACCAATCTGTGAACGAAATCGAACGAGAGGATATTGATGCAGCTGCTGCCGTGACAGATGGTGTAGAAGAAACATCAAATGGTCCTTTAGCTGTCCATCAATCCCGATATCGTCCAAAACGCCCTCACAACGTCGACCTCGACAAGATCCACTCGAACCTCTTCAAAAACCGATACCTGACTCCTCGCCAGTTCTTGGACGATATCGTCAAGATTGTGGAGAATGCAGAAAACGCTCCCCGTGACAAGGATTACAATGCCGATCTTCTGCGGGCAAGGCAGATGCTTAATCACTCGAACATATTGATCGAAACTTGCTGTGACGCTGCGTTTAGTGCAGAGTGTCAACGCATGTCAGATCGTGAAATTCAACGAGAGATAGATTTTGCTGCTAAACAGCCTCCTCCACTCCAGGAGCTTCAAGATCCTGTCACCACTGATCTCCAGCCGTTGGAGAACGACAGCAATAACATCAACGAACTGGATGCACCAGCGGAGAAGGACGTTCTTGAGGCTGCAGAAAGTAGGAAACGAAGCTTGGAGGAAGTATTAACAGATGGATCACCCTCAAGGATGGATGTGGACCATCCTGAGACCAAACGATTGAAAGTGAACGGCGATGCTGTTGGCTTCTCCCAAGCGGTGGATGATGATGCGGTGATGGATCTCGTGTCAACTCCAGTAAAGGCGTCAAGGTCAACAGGGTTTACGCAGGACCTCGTATCGCAAGGCTGGACCCCAGCTGGCGCTACAACACCTTCTGCTGTTGGTACTCCCTCAGTCGTAGCTGCAACTCCTACATACACCAAGCTCAATCTCCAAGGAAACGAAGAAGCCACTTCAGCTCATAACGGTGTTCAGCTTGTTCCTGATGTTCCAACCACCAACGGTATTCATCCGCCTACAAATGGAACGGCGGAACCTGCCCTTTCGAACGCTGCTGTCTCTGCCAGTTCCATAGCTGTACCAGCAAAACCTCTCGAACGAGTGCCAACACCACCAGAGCCCGTCTTTTTCCCAGAATTTGAGATCGACTCCTCAGTCGTTGAAGAAATTCGGAGGGCATTGGTTCAAGAAACGTCAGCTCTCAACGTTGAACAGCTTGAGCAGCTGAGAGCCATGTGCTTGGAGTTGGTTTGGAGGCATCGCTCAAGCTGGAACCGTTCTGAGCTTCTGAGCGAGATGGTAGATCTCATTAGAGAGTACAGAGAAGAAATTGAAGAGGATCTGAGGGCGATAGACCTTGAGGACGCAGAAGCAGCGTTTTGAATTTAGGTTGCCATGAAGACATTTTCTTTTTCCAAAACGGTAGCAATGAGCAAGGAGCAAGTAGTGAAGGAATGTACTCCACTGCGCCAAGGCTAAAAACACGAATATTGTTCGGGAGCCCGAACTGAGGAATTTTGGAGACGTGAAAAATCAAAGGTTTAGAATAAAGCTATGGGGAGGAATATGAGTTGTCTCAGCTGTACATAGGACCTAAATGAGATCTATGAGTTTACGGCCAGGCTGAACTGTCTGTGGTGTCAATCTGTCAGAGATGTCAATCTTGCCATGACGACCACAAACCTAATTTACCGTGAGCACATTTCCTCCTCAGTTGCCGTTTTTCCAGCAACCAAGAGAAACCAGAATGCTCGAATGTTTCAAGAAAGTCTTTACCCTGAAGACGAAAGGGGCCTTGGTTTTCCCGATCTTGACGTGCGTTGTGCTGTTGTATACCCTCCTGTCCTTGTACAACTTTGTGAGCATGTCATTCACTTGTTGGGGGCCATCGTTTCTGTTCCCCGACCCACGCTCAAGAGAGTTTTTTACTTCGTAGGATTCTAACTTCAACATCAAAACTTCGTTCCCATCCCTCATCTCAGGTGGGCAACCGGGTCTGTCAGGTAACAGAACCGCCAAACCTTACTGGTCAACTTGTGGACCCCACGCGCTACATCCAACTGCTCTCTCTGCCCTCACCGCCAAAACTGAACACCAGAGGGCTAGGGATGAAGGAATGGTGGAACTGGAGAACAGATTCGGGTGAGTTTCCTTGCTTAGTTCCGATATGTCGAAAGGCTACGACACCTAACACACTCGCATCGATCATTGGGTGGTTGCAGACATGCATTTTTCGAAGTGAGTTATCTTTAAGGGACTTATTCAAAGTTCTGAATCCTGATACGACTCTATTCTGTGGGGTTTCAAACAACGCGCAGAAATCAGTATCCTATTCTGGAACCAACCATCGTCTGCGTCGAGTACTGCGAAAAGCGTTAGCGGGAGAATCGATCAAAATTGGCGTGATTGGAGGATCAAGTGAGTGATTTTGAGCTCCTTTCAGTTTGAACACGGTATGACCTATTCTCTCCGTAGTCACGGCTGGCCATGGTCTGCCTTGGGACGCTATCGCTAACAGCACTTATCACGCCTACCTGTGGACTTGGTGGCAGCAGACATTCCCAAATGCGACGCATGAGTTTACCAAAGCGTATGCATTGCCTAATTCATTGCAACTAGCTGACACTTGAAGACTAAGCTTTTCGATTTCCCAGGGGATTACCTGGTCTTTCAGCGACGTGAGTGTGTTATCGCCCTGGAAATACCCCTTCTTCTTGATTTGATGGAATAGCGTAAACAGTTACTTTGGGACTTGTTGGAAGGAACATCTTCCTGAAGAGTTGGACTTGGTTGTCGTGGAGCTTGCGGTAAACGATGAGCGAGATGATCTCTCATACCGCGCGTACGACCGTCTGCTCCGCTCCATCCTGCTGCAACCTTCGGCGCCAGCTGTTCTATCTCTCGAGATGTTTCAGACTCGTGAGTCTGTGGTAATGCTTAGTGGTGGTGCGTTCCCAGTGTTTCTCCAGAGCGCGGAATGTTACTGATTCTAAGCCTCCTCCCTGGTCGACAGGAAATAATGAGGTTTGTTTCCAAGCCCAGATCCCTGATTCTTCATCTTCGTCCTCTGACCCTCTGATTGGTTTCCTTATCCCTCCCACGGTATTAAAATCCAGCTGGACAGTTGTCGCTTCATGGACGTCCCTAGCCTTTCCACCCGCAACCCTATCCTTCCAGAGCTTCTTCTTCGTCCTGCTCGTGTATCTGAGTTCTACGGACGTGCTCAGAAAATGGACGATGGAAGACATTTTGGGATCAGGGGTCATTATGCTGCTGGTGTAATCCTCATGCATCACATCTGGAAACAAATACTTCACGTGGAGGCCCACAACTCTCCACAGGATGTGCTCGTCGAGCGATTGGCAACCTCAAGAGTGGGCACCGTTGAAAAATGGGAGGCAAGTGCTGGTAATGATAGCAGTGAAGATATTTTCAGTTACCGGCGTGAGATGAATTGGGGATCGCGGGTTGGGGATGTTGAGGCGGTACCGAGGGTCAGCGTAGTTGATTACCCCGCTGCGAAGACTTCTCACTAACTTTCTTACATACTACACGCTTCCAGATTGGACTACTCGACAGCTATGATCCGCAGAGATTCATTGGTGTGCCTACGCCGCGTTGCAAATCGCTCACTGGTACTCGCGAGAAGCTCACGATGCTTTCTATGACTCCTGGCGATAGAGTCGACGACGGTGGTATGGTGTTTGCGGGCGAGGGGACAGGTTGGTTCGAGTGGCAGTCATCGTGAGTCCTCCATTGCGTGCTGGCATTAACCCCCAAGCTCTTGTTCATTGATGTACTACGACTCAATTTTCTTGCTAATTGTAGTCCTGAGAAAAAGTATATCATCTCAAGAGATGTCAACGCCGAGATAACTTTCGAAGTCGTCCTAGGCGGTGTACGTGTTTTGTTCGCCAAATTGCTCGAATGTTTCACAAAACTGATCCCTTGTTCCTTCTTCACGGATTGGTAGGGAGAAGCTCAGTTCACTTTTCTGAAAAGTACTACCTTTGGTCTAGGCACGGCTAAGTGTTGGATTGACGACGAGGTTGAAACGTCAACAATATTAGACGGATACTGGGGTGGAGGCTTCATCATAGGAGCGTAAGTCTTTCCTAGTCTTTCCGTTTCCCTGTTTGCTTCTCTAAGTCATACCTATACTCTCCTATCAGTAAGCAGGACTTACTGATGCCGGTGGGACTAACGCCGGGTGACCACTTGGTGCATTGTGTCAACCTAGGCACTGGCGAATTCCGGATCATATCTCTCATTACGTGAGTTGCACTTTTCCTCCACGCTTCTCTTCCCTCTCTGTTTCTGGTGGTCTCAATTGTTTTCTATGCAGCTTCTGACATGCTCTAGCAATTGACCACTGCTGGATAACTCTTACGAGCCAAAGCACCCTCGCCGATCAAATGCAGATCTTCCGAAATTCTCCCTCCTAATTAATTATCTCGACCATGCTCACTTCCTCAGACCTGCGCTCCACATTCGGTTCATTCCATTTCTTGTATGCTTCCATCATCGACTTTGAATTTCGCAACGGCTTTAGAATCTCTGCTGTTTCCAGGATTGAAAAGATCCAGTTGAATCCGACTTTGTATGTAGACGGTGGACTTGTACGCGTTCGCTTTGAAAATCTAGCAATGGAATACACACAGATATGGCAGTTCAGAATCACCCCGGATCTCCCAGTTCTATTGCGTCCAATGAATCGTCATTAGAAACTGCCTCTATTATCTTAGACAAAAATATTCACGTGGTCTGAACCTAATTTGCTGGGATCCGATTTGCTTTGGCTTTTTTGCCACCAGACACTGGACGTGTCATAAAGCCAGTGCTACTGCTCCCCTCAGTCTCTTTGCCATTTTGAGCGCAGGCCAGCACCGTTTCTATTGTCAATTTATCTTTTCACTGTCTCACTACCGTGAAGAGGCTGCAACTACCACCATGCTTGGGCTCAGTGGTTCGACCAACAGATCAGTCTTTCTCCTCGCCTTCTTCGGAATCCTACTAGCCCTCGCAGCATATTTCAGCAACGTTAGTCCTGCCGAAACCATATGACTTCCTTCATCTGGAGGCGGGCACACAGACTGACCGCGTCTTCTTGTGCTTGACAATCACTTGGCGATAGAACGTCGACGTCTCCACAACCGGTGGTTCTACCCCAACCTGGCTGGCTTCGGGATGGCAAGGGGTTGTAGCCTCCCTCAAAGGTGATGGAAGTAGCTGTGAGATTTCGTTGACTGAACAGAGAGATCAGGAGATGATGGCTTTGGGGGAGCAATTTGGGTGAGGTTGTCTCCTGCAGTCGCACGCAGTTGCCCCGTAACTAACGTCTGCCAATATTCCCTTTGCTTTTCCTGTCGCTGGTCGTAGCGAGGAGTTCTTTGCTGTAAGCTATTGTCATCCAGTTCCTTTTTGGGTCAAAGGTTCGCGGTTGAGTGACCTGGTCCGTTTGTACGCCAGAAATCGAAATCATACTCTGGTACCAACCATCGCTTACGTCGAGTTATTCGACGTGCATTGAATGGAGAAAGCATCAAAATTGCTGCTATCGGTGGTTCTGGTGCGTACCTGGCTATCTGTTTCTCTTTTCGGCAATCTCTTCCACAACTAATTCTGCCATCTTAGTCACCGCTGGTTATGGGCTACCTCAGACACTGGTAAACACAGACACATTCCATGCTCTGTTTTGGAATTGGTGGACAAGAGTGTTTCCTGGTGCAAGTCATACCTACTCTCCTATGTAAGTTGACTCCTTTGTGCGATTCGCGGCGCGCCTTTGACTTGCGTACGATTGATTCTGTTTTCTCTCGTGTTCTCTGGTCAAAGTGCCATGCCCAGGGCACATTCGGAGTAAGTATTCTTTTTATTCATGTGCTCGTCCATTTGAGATGTGCGAAAACCTTAATGCGAATTTGGGCGGTTTTGTCACAAACAGTTACTTTAGCCTGTGCTGGCAGGATTTTCTGCCGTCAGAGGTCGATTTGATCATTCTCGAAGCTGCTGATGATGAGAGAAACGATCAAATGTGGCGCTCATTCGACGACTTCCTTCGCGCATTACTCCTACATCCCTCTGGTCCAGCTGTAATCGTGCTAGGCTTCTTTTGCGCTTCTACAGAGAGACCAATGGCAGGCTCAGGTAAGCAGATGATCCATATCACTTTCTTATTGACTCTTATAAACCAATACTGACGCACTCTTGAATTCTGAGCTCAGGCATCAATCACGTAAGTCTGCTGTTCCATACAGTGCGCTTCGTTTTATTCACTACATCATCGCTGTGTTCAGCTTGCCTCTTGCCGGTTCATGGATGTTCCACACCTCTCCCTCCGAAACCCACTTCTTTCGGAGTTGCTGCTCCGTCCATCGCGGATGAGCGAGTTCTTTGAGACTGAAGTGGGCCAACCTAGCGTTCAATGGCCAACTTTAAAGAGTCATTTCGCGACAGTTGCTATTCTTCGACATCATGTATGGGAGCAGATCCTATTTGTTGAAGCACACAACACAACAGAAGATCAGGTTTTGGAAAAGCTCGCTGTGCCGCATCTAGGCTTTGTAGAAGAAGGGATACGCGGCGTCTTGAACTCTACTCACTCAGATGAAGAGTATATCATATGGAGCCAAGATCTCGATTGTTACCTGACTGAAGACGATTGGGGATCGAAGAATGAAGACTTGGAATCTGTCCCAAGGGTAAAGATTCAGTTTTTTACCCTAAGAGCGAGCTACTCAGATTGACATTACCGTTCATCTTGGTGTTGGGAAGTTGTCGCTTTTCGACCAATTCAACCAAACAGCTTTCAAGACTCCCATAGCTTATACCTGCTCGTCATTTCTCAGCACCCATACAAAGCCCATAGTAGGAACTATAACCCCTGGGTACCGGACTGCCCCGGATGGCTCGAGGCACGAAGGGGAAGGATCCGGGTGGCATGAACATCAGTCTTCGTGTGTACAGATTTATTTCTTTTTCCTTTTGACAGATACTCAACCCTTTCCGGCCTTTGCTGCTCCTGATCTCGCGATAGGAATAACACCGGGTATCTCTGGTCTCAATGCCATGGTGCCAGAATTTCCTTTGATATCTCTCTGAAAACAGTACGTCTCACTATTGTCCATGTAGAAATGTTCCAGATTCAAATTAGCCTTCAATTTTCTTTGTCTCTTTTCCAACAAATAGGACGAGTTGAAGGTACTCTTCATTAAAAATTCAAAATTCGGCAACGTACTCTGCTGGTTGGATGATAACTCAGAGGATTGGACTAGGATCGAGGGATGGGTGTCTACTACGGTTCATGAAAATGTCGTTGTGTGAGTTTTGCACCGCTACGTTTCAAAAGGTATTTGTTTGACGTTTACCTCCCCTTGTTAGTGCTGCTGATATCAAGACGTTAGGTGTCGGTCCGGGGGACCATATCCTCACTTGTGAGAAAGAGGGAGAACCAGAATTTAGATTTGTAGGAACTGTTGTTTGAAAGACACGTTGTGCATTGGCGTTCACTACCTCTGGACCTTGCGAAATGACTAATGACTGCTTGTACATTCCTTACATATATAGTGCTTTGAATGTTAGAGTTTAACTGAGGCTAGCTCCAACGAAAGAAGCAACTTTACAGTATCCATGCTGAGTTCTAATCTTGTGGACAGATCCACCGTTCTCTTTGTCAATCCAAGCGGCCTCCAGAGTATCGAGAGTGGTGAATCCAGGCTGAATAGTTTCAAAAACCTTCTTCTTGGGGTTGAGAACCTCAAGTGGGGTCGCATCTGGACGAGACATACAGTTAGCCTTTGCTCTGCTAGAGTTGCGATGAGAAAGTAAGCTTACTTTCGTACTTCTCGCCCTCAAAGTAGATACGCTCCCCTGGCTTCGATTCTGGTGGTGGTACCACAAACTCTATTCCACCACCTTCAGCCTCTTTTCCAGCAGCAGATGAAGCCTGGCAAATTGTCGTTACGTCAGACTCAAGTAATGGACGAATTCAAAAACGTAGAACTTACGCAAAGAACCATGGCAAAAGATTTGATACCTCTCATAGCGACAGGCTTCATGTTAGCTACGACAGTGATTCTGGCGCCCTTCATTTGCTCGAGGGTCATGTACTTGACGAGACCAGATACCACTGTTCGTGGCCTATCGCAGAGATTTTTAAACCAGTTAATAATGTTTGAGAAAAACTATGATACCAAACTAGACGTACTCAGCTTCACCAACGTCAACCTGCTCGACGTACAGAGAATCGGCGTCAGGGTGTTTTTCAACAGAAAGGATGTGTCCGACCTTGTAGGGGATAAATTGCAGACAGTGAATTTTCAGCAGCTTCTCTGAGACGCAAAAAGAACTACTTACGACCAACTGGATATCACTTGGAGCTGGACCAGCGGCTGGAGCCGGAGGGGCTTTACCCTTCTTGACTGGAGCAGCACCTTCAACGCCTTCGGCCTTGGGTGCCTTCTCCTTCTTGGCCTTTTTCTCGCCCTTTGGTACCTGTCCCTGAGCAGCAGCGGTGGTAACTGACTCGGTAGCAGCGGCAGGAGCGTTAGGTGTAGCTTCGACAATTTCTTTGGCTGCAGCAACGGGAGTCTCAGCAGCTACGGGAGCAGGTTTTGGCTTCTTTTCCTTTGGTGCTTCAACCACTCGCTCGATCTTTGGGAAGTTGTCGAGGTCGAATTGGACGAATGGGAACAGATTTGAGAGGGATGGGCTGGAATCGATAGTGTCTCTGATCGTAGGTAACGATTGGAGGTGGTTGAAGTATCTTGTTACCGACGGAATAGCGTAGTACTCCACTGAGGAGAGTTTGGACTAAGAAGGAAGCAACAGGAGTCATCAGAATTTTGGAAGCTGTTATGAATGACTGGAAAAAAAAATTGTGAAGCGCCTTCGTTCTTGCAACAACTCACAATTAAAGGATGCAGAGCAGAGTAAGCTGAGATATCAGCAATCGACAACTTGTTGTCGAACAAGAATGTTTGAGGAGTGAGTTTCTCGTCCAGAGCCTTTTGTCGACCGACCAGAGTTTCAGTAGCAGAACAGGTGGGAGCAGCATTCAGGGTTTAGCTGAACTCTTGTAATTCAATACAACCAATGTTACTCACCTTCAAATCAGCTAACCCATTGCTCTTGACATCTTCAGCGAAAGATTTGGACTGAGCTGAAGAAGACGCTTCCTCCTGCTGGAATGCTTTAAGGGCTTCAGAGACTTGGGACATGAAGGATCTTTGGCTGGGGTTATGGAAGGTGGATGGTAATGATCTACTGATGTGTTTGAACTGAGAGACTATCGTCTTCATCCACCAATAATGCTGTTGAACAGACACTAACGTCGACAACTCGCCGTCTCAAGAATATCCCCAGCCGCGACGTCCTGTAATTACCCTCAATCACATTTTGCTCCTTCAACTGTTTTTGTCTCGTCGACGACAGCTTGGAGGATACTTTCTCAGCTTACCAAAGTTCTTTGCTCATTTGGATGCGACCAAGGAAGAAGATAGACCCCACCAGGCTCTGTTATACGCCAGTGTGAGTAATGTGTTTTCTTTGATACTTCCCACTGTATCTGAGTGTACTGGATGGGTTCTGCGCCGCCACCTGTAGTCAGAAAGCTTGAAAAACATTTCTTGAGATTGCACAAAAGAAGATTACGTTGCGTGTGGAAGAATCCGATCGATTGCTACAGATCACCGAAGCAAGATTGATGCTAGGGATCCACCTTGTTTCTAGAGGCTCGTATCCTCTGACATTTCCTCAGGTACGGTCGTGTTGTGTTAAGACGTTGTAGTTGCAGCCTATTAACTCAGCGTTTATTCTCTTCCAGTCAGCAATCACAACGCGACTGCTCACGTATGAGGTTCCTCCCAACATCGCCTTTTCTACTCGAGTATGTTTATCTTGTTGTTTTCTTCTTATAGCTCCTGTGGTCCAGATCGGATTCTTCCAACACCGTCGCGGAGACGCCGCTGTCACCGCCTGAAGCCGCCGCGTACCTAAAGCACCGTATTTGTTCCTAGAAACACTTTTATAGTGTTGTACACTTGCTGACAAGCCTGTAGCATGTCTGTCAAGGTGCAGAGAAGTAAGAAGGAAAGGAAGCATCGTTTCAACAAGCTATATATCATCTAATTTTGAGCTTTTTAGAGCTTGGCAAGGATGGCATCGGTGAACTCTTTCGTCGATGATTTGCCTCCCAAATCACCAGTGATGGTCTTACCCTCAGCAATGGTCTATTAAAAATATTGGCAATTGTCAGCATTGCTAAAAAAAAGGAGGAAGGAAGTGAGCAGTCAGGACTCACGGTCAGGGTAGCCTTTTCGATCTTGTCAGCAATCTCATGCAGAGACATGTGTCTGAGCATCATAAGGGAAGAGAGGAGAAGGGCAGTTGGGTTGGCAAGACCCTTTCCGGCAATATCAGGGGCAGAACCGTGGACAGCCTCGAAGATGGAGGCGTCCTTTCCAATGTTTCCAGATGGGGTGAGACCGAGACCTCCAATGAGACCGGCACACATGTCGGAGAGGATATCTCCGTAAAGGTTAGGGGAGACCATGACAGTGTCGGAGAATGGAGCTGGATCTTGGACCATCTAGAAAACAGCAACAAAAAGAACGGAGTCCAACATCAGCACGAGCCAGTGAGATAAAATTTCTGACCATTAACAAACTTACACGGAGACAGGTTCTGTCGAGGAGGTCCTCGTCGTAGGCGATCTCTGGGTACTCCTTGGCGACATCTCTGCAAGCGGTCAAGAACATGCCGTCGGACATTTTCCTATTGCGACGCAAGAACGACGAGTTTGTGAACGTCAGCGATAGCACCGTCAGGTTGTGTTTCATACGTGAAGCAGCAGAAAACATACATGACGGTGGCTTTGTGGACGGCGGTGACCTTGTTTCTGCCGCTGACCTTAGCGTAGTGGAACGCATATCTTGCGACTCTCTCAGATGCCTCGTATGTGATCAGCTTGATGGACTGGACGACGCCGTCGACAACTTCGTGTTCGATACCGGAGTATTCACCCTCGGTATTTTCACGGATCAGGACAGTGTTGACGTTATCGTAGGCGGTCTTGTAGCCTTCGATCGACGCACATGGTCGGACATTAGCGAAGAGGGAGAAAGTACGACGGAGAGTCAAGTTAAGGGAGACATGGCCCTTTCCGACTGGTGGGCGTGAAGAAGAAAGACGTAGACCGTCGCGATTTGTGTCAGATTAACTTTCGTGAGAAGCTCTTTGGGGTTTTCTACTAAGGAAACATACTTGGAGTAGCCAAAGGACCTGTTTGGCAATACAAAAGAACGGGTGAGCACAAAACTTGAGCGCAGCAAAGCAATGTTGTCTACTAACCCTTGAGGGCGACGGTGTTCTTCTTGATGGAAGTGATGGCCTTGTCTGGAATAACGGTCTTTCCCTCCTTCAAGATTGGAGTGACATCAACCTCTTCCCATTCAATTGGAGCCTGTCATTGTAGTGGGATTGTTCATTCAGAGATGCGCGACGACAAGTAATACAGGAAAAAAGTTTTTGAAGAACACCCGGTTAAAAAAGAGCGATGTCCAGACAGCTTTCTGGTAGAGGACCACCCCTAGACGTACCTTCGCCTTCTTGAAGATCTCCTTGACGGCGTCAGCAATTTCTGGACCGATACCTATTGTGGCAGACGAAAATGAAGGCGAAGGTGCAGATGGGAAAGCAAGGAGGCGTCGTCAGAAACAGTGTTGGAGAAGCAAAAGGAACGCTGGAAGGATTCGTACCGTCTCCTGGGATGAGGGTGACGGTGTAGTTGCCCTGTAGGATGAATACAGGAAGGAGTCAAGAGGTCAGAGGAAGGGGAAGCTAAAGTTCAAACAAGGCGTTGACGTACAGATGGACCCTTTGCGCCAGCGAAGACGGACGTTGGAGCGTTCTCTGGAGTGGCACTGGTGAAAGCAGTAGCATAGGTCCTCAGAGGCAGAGTCTTTGGTAACACAGACACCCAGCATCGACGGCAAAGGGGGGGTACTGTCAGCCTAAGGGAGCGCGCAAATCAAACACACCGAATGGGACCTGATTGTACTCACCCTGAGTGGACGAGCGGCAGACACAGAGAGAGATCTGGCAAACATTTCTCAATCAACAGAAAGGAGGGAGAGTGACGGGTACAGTCCAAATACACAGACCTGCACCTCTAACGGAACGGCGTGCTGAGTGAAAAAGACTTTTGCGTCGCCCGATCGCTTTTCCAAGGCCGAAAAACGCTTCTCGCACGGAAAAGACTCATCCCCCTGCGAGTTGACCCTTCACCTTTACCTTTGCCCCCCCTTGTCTTTCTCCTCGCCTGTCTGTTTGCCTGCCATGCTCAGCTCAGTCGTCAAGTCCTCCCTCGTCGCTGCCGCCAAAAAATCAGCTTTCCAGGTGCGTTCTTTCGCCGTTTGGCCTTGTGCCTAGCAGATGGCAAAACCAAAAGTTTTGTGTTTGGGTCCAGTTGGCTTTGAGCTGGGACGGTATTCTCCTATACTGACATGATTGTTGTTCTCTGTATTACAGCCTGTCGCTGGTTATGCTACCCAAGCTGTACGTAGTCCTTCGCTAGCCCATCTGTCTAGATACGCACAGAAAAGTTACGAGGAAACAGGCGCTGACAGGACGTTTCCGTGTTCACATCTCTCGACAACAAAATAAACAGGGCACTGTCAAGGTTGGGGGAGTCTACACCGTCACCCTCATCCCAGGAGACGGTATCGGTCCTGAGTTGGCGACTTCAGTCAAGGACATCTTCAAGGCGTCGAACGTCCCTGTCAAGTTCGACCAATTTGATGTCTCTGGTGAGACTGGTGGTGATGAGAAGGTCTTCAAGGCTGCCATGGACTCGCTGTACGTGATCATTATCTCACAGCGTCGTGAAAGAGTCATATAACTGACGCCCTCCCAATTTTTTCTTGCGTCTGTTTCTCCTGGCGTCTTTGCGACCCAACTCTGGATTTGACCGTCTACCCGCCAACTTCACCAATATTATCTTCATCTTTCACAGTAAGAGAAACAAAGTTGGTCTCAAGGGAATCCTCACCACCATGATGGGTCCAGGCCAACACAACTCCTGGAACATCGCGATGCGTCAATCCCTCGACATCTTCGCCTCCGTCGTCGTCTGCAAGACCCTCCCAGGTGTCCCAACTCGTCACGAGAATGTTGATTTCGCCATCATCCGTGAGAACACCGAGGGTGAGTACGCCGGTCTCGAACACCAGTCGTATCCTGGTGTTGTAGAGAGCATGAAGGTCTCTACCCGCACCAAGAGCGAGAGAATCGCCCGTTTCGCCTTTGAGTTTGCCAAGGACAACGGCAGAAAGGTGAATTTTGGCTCTACCATCTATTCCGTCAGCTTTTCCTGACTCGATGGTTTCTCCTTTCCCTTCCCCCCAAACCTATCTTGCATCTCAACAGAAAGTTACCTGTGTCCACAAGGCCAACATCATGAAGCTTGGTGATGGTCTGTTCCTTAACACCTGCAAGAAGGTTGCTGAGGAATACAAGGAAGCCGGTATTGCATTCGACAACATGATCGTTGACAACACGTACGTCTTGAGCAAAGGCTGACTTTCTTCTACCCCCTGATCTACAATCTCACTCGCTCTTTGGCACTTTCAATGCAATTTTAGTTCCATGCAGCTCGTCGCTAAGCCACAGCAGTTCGACGTCATGGTCACTCCTAACCTGTACGGAAACATTGTCTCCAACATCGGTGCTGCCCTCGTCGGTGGACCAGGTGTTGTTCCAGGATGCAACTTCGGACGTGTATGTTCACACGGCCGATTATCTTCTCAATTTGGTTGATAAGTACTGATGATAACGCGGTGGTTTTCAGGAATACGCCCTCTTCGAGCCAGGATGCAGACACGTTGCTAAGGACATCATGGGAAAGAACGCTGCTAACCCAGCTGCTATGATTCTTTCCGCCTCCATGATGTTGAGACACCTCGGGTCAGTCTCCACATTCACTTTTCGCTGCAGCTAAGAAAGACTGAGCGCTAACTGTTACTTGCGGCTCTTCTCTCCATCAGATTGGACGACCACGCTAACTCCATCTCCGCTGCCGTCTACGAAGTCCTGAAAGAGGGCAAGACCAAGACCGCCGATCTCGGAGGTAAGTCTTTCTTCTCTGGGTTCCTCTCATCGCCGTCTCTATTGGCTTTTGTTGTTCCACGGCTAAATTCTTTCACTGGTGCTGTTGTAGGAAAATCCACCACCACCGACTTCACCAGCGCTGTCATTGCCAAGCTCTAGATGTGTTTATTATTTTCTGTTCGCAAGCGCTGATGTGGAAAAAAGTAAAATGCTACATACTTGACGATTCATTCCCTTTCTGTTTTGTTGATTCCATAATCCTGCATGTGCCGTAAGTCTCGCACGTTGAAACATTTTCCGAGGTTCAGATTTGTAGTCTTGCTTCTACACAGTCATAGAGGAGAAGTATGACAGAGCAGCGTGAAGCTCGCGTCGGCACAAGCACCAGAAATGCGGTACTAAATCTGACGCGTATTTAGTTCCCCTACAAACTGGTACAAGTTCAACTCAATGCTACGCTCCCCATAAATCCAGAGGTGAGGGGCTTCTCACGCTGTCTTTATTCCTGAGCAGAGTCAGCCCGTCTTGCTAATCTCGACGGTTCCATTTGCCCGCGAATGAATGTCGATCTCGGAAATAGAATAACAAAGGAACACGGAAGGTCTAGTTGCTGTTATTCATCCAAATTGTTTTCTGAGAGATCAACAACAAGAAAGTCTTGAACTCGTCTTTGACATCCAAAAGTCTGTTTTTCTTCGGAAGCAATCCCAACCGCCGTGCCACTCGAATTATTTACTTGGGGAAGACAGACAGACAGGTCTGTTGCCGTCCCAACCGTCACGTCTGTCATTTGTTCAGTAGCAATGGCTCCCATCAGTCTCTCCAGGTTCGCTGCTCCTCTCATGAGGCCAACCAGGCTCGCCGTCCCAAGAGCTGCTGTCCAAAGCCTTCAGCAGCGGAGGTACGCCAGCTCTGGCAGTGAGGTACGTCCATTCCTTCCTAGATAATAGGAGTCTTACTGTTCTTTACAATCTGTCCTCTAACCATCCTGAATCTATACTCAATTTCCCGTTCGGTGTTCGTCTGTTATTCGTCGTTCAACCGTTCATTTTTTGCACATCGATCACTACCTTCGACTTGAAAATCTCAAATGACAGATGACTGTCAGAGATGCCCTCAATGTCGCTATGGAGGAGGTAAGTGCTATCCAGCAGTGATAGGCTTTCCCGTCATGTGAGATGTGAAGCTCATTGCCTCTTTCTCTACGCTTGGCTCTCAACAGGAAATGCTCAGAGACGAAACCGTCTTCATCATTGGTGAGGAAGTCGCTCGTTACAACGGTGCCTACAAGGTTACCAAGGGATTGATGGACAAGTTCGGCGAGAAGAGAGTCGTCGATGTGTGTTTCATTTCCCTACTTTGCCTTTCGCATCAAGTGGACATGGAACACGATGCTCACTGATTTTTTTTCCTGATCTTTGCATGCCTTCACGCGCTATTACTAGACCCCAATCACAGGTATGTTGGATGTTCAATATTTATTGAGGATGATGCGGCTTTGTGACTAAGTTTATTCTCTTTTTACAGAATCTGGTTTCGGTGGTTTGGCTGTCGGCGCCGCTCTTGCTGGATTGAGACCCATTTGCGAGTTCATGACTTTGTATGTCTATCATCTCTTGTATTCGAATCAAGGAAGAAGCGACCTTGCTGACCACTGCCACCTTCTCGCCTACCAGCAACTTCGCTATGCAGGTGCGTCGCTCTCCTTTTTTATTCGACCACGTTTGGCCATTGCCGCCTTGAACTGTCACCGTCTAACGATCTTTAAACGTCCTCTTGCAAATACACAGGCCATCGATCAAATTGTTAACTCCGGAGGAAAGACCTACTACATGTCCGGTGGTAACGTCCCATGTCCAGTTGTTTTCAGAGGTCCAAACGGTGCCGCCGCCGGTGTCGCTGCTCAACACTCTCAAGATTACGCCTCTTGGTACGGACAAATTCCAGGATTGAAGGTTGTCTCTCCATACTCTGCCGAGGACTGCAAGGGGTTGCTCAAGGTGAGGCCTTATTTGATTTGCTGATTTGCTCGTCAACCGTTTTGACTGCGTCGAAACTTAACATTAATTTTGGTTCTTGCTGTCATCTCGCAGGCTGCCATCAGAGATCCAAATCCAGTCGTCTTTCTCGAAAATGAGTTGATGTACGGTGTCTCTTTCCCTATGAGCGAAGCCGCCATGAAGGACGACTTCCTGCTTCCAATCGGAAAGGCCAAGGTAAGCCTTATCGCCCCTCTGAGTATCTAGTAGATTTGCCCGTGACATCTGACAATTGATTTTTGTACTTGGCTTATTTAGATTGAGGTGGAAGGTAGCGATGTCACTCTCGTCGCACACTCCAAGATGGTTGGACACTGTATTGAAGCTGCCGCGATTCTCGCCAAGGAGGGTGTCAAGGCTGAAGTCATTAACCTTAGATCCATCAGGTCAGTCGATCAAGTTGGTCTACCGTCTTTCTTTTCAACTAATCACCAGCGCTGTCTTATGTTCCCTCAGACCTCTCGACATTGAATCAGTCATCAAGTCGGTGAAGAAAACCAACAGACTTGTTTCCGTCGAGGGTGGTTTCCCAGCATTCGGTGTTGGTTCCGAAATTTGCGCTCAAATCTGTGAGAGTGAAGCTTGGGACTACTTGGATGCTCCAATCGAGCGTGTCACTGGTGCCGGTCTGTCTTTTCGCTTCCATTTTCAAGTCAGAATCGTTGACAGATGAGATTAACGACGTTCTCTGCTGTTATACCGTCCAACAGATCTCCCAACTCCTTACGCCGCCAACTTGGAAGCCTTCGCTTTCCCAGATACCGAGCTGATCGTCAAGGTCGCCAAGCGAGCGCTTTGTGAGTACCCAGGCATGTCTTTAGATGTCTAATATTTGTCTTCTGACAGCATTCTACGAACGTCCCACTTTTTTAGACAAGGCCTAAGAATCAATTTTACTCTGGGGCGAATTGAAGTAGATGCTACCTTACGTACCACAAACAAAATCTCCATAGATGATGCTCAACTTGAAGATACCTGATACCTGATGTGATACTCATCAAGACGCAAGTCATTCAGTTCTGTCCCATGTGCTTCGTAAAGAAAGTCGACAAAATATGCTTGTCGACATGCTGCAAATCAGTGCGACTTCCAGCTGACCGCGAACTATAACCTGAGACTTTACCCCTGGTTACCATCCTCCTTCAGAGTTAATCCTGGTATGAGCCGGGCACGGCCAGCTTCAAAGGAGAATGCTCAAGGTACGTTTGAGGAAGCTTTTACGAGACTCACTGCAACTCGAGAGCTGCTTGTCCAATTTCTGACCCGCTTCTGTTCGACTTCCCAATCTAATCAGAGACGGAGCTGTGGGAGAAGGTTGTGTCATCTCTGAGGACTCTAGGTCCCCAAGATCTGGGCTCTCAACAACGGCTCAAGAAGTTGCTGGAGGAAGTTTCGAGGGAAGGAAGTGACAAAGGAAAGGTGTTTATGGATGTTATGAAGGAAACAGCGGCTAACAAGGCAGAGGTAGAGTAAGTCATACAGCTTCTCAACTGGCTATTTCATCATAGCTCGCTCTTGATCTGATGTCCTTTTCTACTCGGTGTGGAACAGCGCATACGATAAAGCGTTAGAATCACTGTCTATCCTCATTGCGCTTCGAAGAGAACCAGCAGAACTACCATCAATTAATACCAGCAGATCGAAACAATCTCGACCCTCAGTAGTAGGAGTTACTGCTAGCGGTGCGACCAGCAGAGCAGGTTCACATCCATTGTCAGCTTCTTCTCCAGCCCCCGGTGGAGCTAAGGATGGAGCCTCATCCAACAACAAAAGATACCCAATTGGAACGCAGACGCTACTCGCTCCAGGTAGAATTGTTGCTTTCAAGCCGCCGAAGAAGAAGGCTGACGTTGTGGGTGCCGTGGAGGAGGAAACCAACTGGATTTTGGCTGTGATCAAGTCAGTCGGCAACGCTGAAAAAGGAAAGTGGGTACTTCTATTTCAACTTAGTGCGCTATCCTTATTGCTGAGCAAGCTCTCTATTTGCGTTAGATACATCGTCGAAGACGTCGAACCTCCTGAGGATGGAGGAGCTGTACCGCACGTCCTTTTCTTTTACTGGATTCCCCCTTGCTGCATTGTATCTGACTTCTACCTTCATCCATCACTTCATCCCGTACAGAACATGGCCTGGTACGCTGAGGAATACAATACCGCTCCCGGATCCCACAGCACCAGTTGGATCCCCTAGTCACCCTAACTCCTACGACATCTTCCCAAAATCATCTCTCGTGCTGGCACTCTATCCGGAAACAACTTCATTCTATCGAGCTCACGTGGTGTCCTTTGGCGGAGACTTCTACGAGGTCAAGTTCGACGACGACGGAAATGCGACACGACATATCGAGAGAAGGCACGTGGCTGCTTGGCCTACTCGACAGGATTAGACATCGTTGTTAGATTTTATGCAAAACGCTCCGTAAAGCTATTGTCTGTATATTTTTTGTATACACTTCGTGACGGCTATCGACCATTCGTCAGTTTACTTCAATGCGCCAATTTTTGTTTCAAACGCATACTTGAAGGGTCAATTACTACTGTTGTAAGCCTTAACCCCCCCCCCCCCTTTTTTTTGTTTTTGAATCGGCCATAGGCCTAAGGAGAAGAGAGAAAAGTGTTTCTGGCCGGCGGCGCCCGTCGAGTGGCGGCTGGACGCGTGGCCTGTGGATTTCTATTTTCTCGCCCTACAAACTGCAAACTAGCTTTCATCCAGGACTGATCTTATAATGAAGGTTATCATCACTGGTGAGTGAATTAAGGAATGCGCGTTCTCATGCTCTCTCATATCTCCCTCGTTGATTGCAGGAGCAACGGGCTTCATTGGAGGGGGTGTCCTCAAAGCCTGCGTGGCTAGCAGAGAAATCTCATCCATTGTTGTGCTCAGTCGGAGAGACATTCCAGAGGAACAGAAGCATGCCAAGGTAGAAGTGGTTCTCGTCAAAGATTTCGGGGCTCCATACGAGGATGAAGTGAAGAAGTTGCTTAAGGGAGCAAGTGGCTGTCTTTGGCAAGTCTAACAACCACCTGCTGTCCCAACGAGATACTCACAGACTTGATCCTTCTAGGTGTCAAGGGGCTTCTTTCCCTCCCAACAAAGAAATGGGCAACTTGCTGGCGATCTCATATCCCAAGAATCTGCTTGACGCAATTTCTCAAATACACAAGGGCCCTTCCCAGTTCAGATTTGTATTTCTAAGTGGGGCCTACGTTGAAACTGACCAACAGAAAGGTTTATGGTTCCTCGACGAGGAAAGAAAAACAAGAGTGCGTTTTGAGATTTGATGCTTGCGTTGCAGACCTGTACTGATACTACACCATCATTACTACAGGGAAGAGGCCAAGCGTTCTTGCAAACGTATCCATCTAGAAGCTCGGCACCCATTTTTACCTGTTCAGTGCGCCCTGGAGGGGTTACTGGCTCTTTCTTCCTCCACGCCGCGGCTCAGTTTGTGATGTACGTGATTCAGTTAGACATCCTGGCAGCTGCAATGATAGATGTCTTAGTGAAGGAAGGAGAAAAGAGTAATCAGCGGATTTGGGAAAACTGGGAGCTGAACAGGTTGGGGCGTCAAGTACTGAAAAGGATATCCAGTAGTTGAGATGCCAAGGATAGGAGATAGTGACAGTGGTAAACGGATGGTATATACACTACGATATTCTTTGAAGAGAAGACAAAAAACGAATTACATGAAGAGAGAAACGAGCCTCTACGAGAGAAAGAAAATGGCAGCAGGTGATTCGGCGCGAAGCTCCTACTTTCTGGATCTAGTAGCTCTAGTCCTGCCAACGGGAGCTTCAGCTTCAGCTTGAGCCACCTCAGGGACTTTCTTGGAAGCTGCCGCTCTTCTGCCTTTAGCAGCTGGAGCGACCTTGACTTTCAGAGCTACTGCGGCAGGTGTGCCTTTACCCGTCGAAGTAGCTTCGAGTTCCACGTTCTCCTTCAGGACATAAGATGAGATAGCATCAGTAAAAAATTTGAAAACAATGAAGGAAAAGAGACTTTCTTACTTTATCCTCTTCAGCTTCCGAAGCAGTGTTTTTCTTCTTGGCAGGGGCTTTCGCTGGAGCACGAACAATTACTTCAGCATTACCGTCGACATCGTCTGCGATTGGAGCCGCTTTGGAAGCAAGTGTCCGGCGTCCACCACGCGCTTTAACAAGCGCTGGTGCAGTCACTGCTTCTTCAGCCGCCGCGGTTACTGCCTCCTGCACTGGAGCAGCAACATTCTTTTTTGCTCTGCCCCTAGTCTTCGTCGCAGCGATAGGGACAATCACTGGGTCGACCTCTTCGTCCACGACAGCCTTTTTGGAACGGCTACGTTTAACTTGTTCGCTAGTAGTCACCTTAGAATTCGCCTTGATTGAAGCTTTGACAGTTGGTGCTGCTGGCTGGAAGGCTTCATCGGGAGCGATCGAGTCCAAAGGATCTGCTTCATCGGCAGTTTCGATGGGTGGAGTTGGGCTGAGATCTTTTCTGCCCTTGGCTGGTGCTCGTGCAGACTTCGTCGCAGCTTGATTAGGCTGGCGTGTCGAGGCTGCTTTAGTTATTCGTCCACGGCGTGTTGTAATCTGAGGTTGAATTTCTGCTTCAGCAGAGTTGAGATCTTCTTCCACCTCTGAGACGGAAGGAGTGATAGCTCGAGTACCACGAGTAGCTTTGGGTGCAGTGGATTTTGGTGCGGCTGCTCTTCTGCTCGCACGCACAGGGGCGACCTCTTCTAACTGCTCAGGTTCTTCGTCTTCTTCTGTCATTTGGACTTCTTCTTCAGCTCCTTCGGTACCAACCATGCTGCCAGCATCATGAGGCTGTTCCAAATCGACTAAATCATCATGTGGTTCTTCAGCAACCTTCCATTCCTGGTCTTCCAGCATGTCGCTTTCTTGGAAATGAGTAGGTGATTGTGCTACCTCTGCGGATGGAGGTAACAAATTGAGCTGCTTGACTGGCGAGCCAAGTTGAATCAAATCCTCGTCCTTGACCATTTTACGGATTGAAAGGAGAGATGTTTTGGCTGGTGTAGTTGCAGACGCAGCGAGGCTTTTACGACGGAGAGCATCGATCTTCTTAGCTAAAGACTGCATTGGTGTACGCTCTTCATCACTTGAATTATCATCAGCTGGGAGAAGGTTGGAATGTAAGGTCATTCGGGCAGCTGAAGGCTTCACTGGACTGGTGAAGGTTTGTTTCATTTCCTCAAGCGTGGGAATGGCAAGCTGTCGAGGAGCGGACGACAAGGCGGATCGTTGATGAGGAGCGAGACTGGACGATGTAGAGCCGAATATGGTACGGGAAACTTTGACAGCAGGGCCAGTAGTAGCAGCTCCTGCAGCTCGAGCCATAGAAATGCGACGGAGATCAGATGCCTTAGCTTGAGGAGTGCGGAACGCTCCAGTGATCGGATACTGAGCAACATTAAACCAAAAAACTTCTTTAGTGGAACAGTACGTTGAATACGGAGGATGAAAAAAAAAAGAAGTATGACTTACCAGCGGCGTGGTACCCTTCAGCTCGAGAACAACATCTCCCTCTTCTTCTTCGTCCTCTGAATCCTCCCGTTCCTCTTCAGTATCTTCTCCTGTATCCATAGTTTCAGGTTCTTGTTCAAGTACCTTGATTGGAGTCTTTGGCATTCGAATGGGGGGACCAAGACTAGCCCTTCTGATAGACGGAGTTTCGGCTGCTGTTACAGAAACCTTCCTTTCTTGTTCTCCCAAAGGCTTGAGAGATGTGTTTCCAAATGCTTTTTTGAACGAAGTGGGAGAAAAGGAAGTGAAGCGAGCAGGTGGGATGGTTGTGCGAGTCATGAAGGATGACAATGAGCTTCCCTTTGGCTGAGGCGTGACGGATTGGCCAAGGCCATGAACCAGAGGGGATTCGGGGAGAGGAATCAAAGCTGGATCAACAGTACGTGTTTCTTCAGCAGAGTTGAAAGTTACCTCCGAGTGTTTGAGAGTAGCAGGTTGAGGAGTTCTGACAAAGCTGCTCCAAAAGCCACGCTGTGCCTAATGTCAAGATTTTATAAGCATCGTTTAAGGACATATACCAGATCAGACGAATCTTACCATTGGAGTGTCCGGTAAAGGAATAGATGCTGGGTTGACTTCGTCCTCATCTTCATCAAGCTCAGCAGCGAATTCCGTATCTTGCTCGGCTTGATCAGATTCACTCTGAGCGTCTTCCACTTCCATCTCATTGGAATTTTTCCCATATTTGGCGTTGGAAACATGGGTGCCGTCGAATGACCGTCTAGGAGGAGGTATTGGGAGCGTGTGGAAGTTTGGTGATCTGAAAGCATTTGTTCTGGTCGGTGAGATCTTTCTTAATGGTCCACCAAGCTGCGGAGTTCGGAAAGCACCGGTGATGGGGCGCTCAGGCTGAAAAAAATCACATCAGAATCATACATTGTTTGAGGAGGTACGTAAGGAAGGGACTCACAAGTGGCGTTTCTGGGAGAGGGATCAAAGCGGGATCGACTTCGAGCTCGACAGTCCTCTCATCGAGAGCATCCTCATCATCACTTTCCTCCCATCTTTCAGTCGCTTCTTCAGTCTCTCCTTCAGGCTCGGTCCCTTCTTCTTCGAAGCTGACATCATCTGGCGCGTCATGACAGTCAGCATTTTCCTCTTGACTGGAGATGTCGTGCCCGTCGTCGGATTCGTGAGCTTCGTTATTGTTATCTTCATCGCTATCACTGTGTGTCTCTATTGGCTGTTCAATCATCTCCGGCAGCTTGTCATCAGATGGACTCGATTCTGCGTTGGCGCTAGCAAACCTGGCACCGAGAGCCCGAAGGGGGGAGACAAAGGAGGCAGCAGCTCGCACGAATCTGGAGGATTGAACTGTGGTCCTGGTGGGTGTAAAAGACTTTGCTTTCGTCGCTTGTGGGGTGATGAATCTGCCTGTAATTGGACCACGCTCAGCCTATGAAAAAAAAAAAAAAAGTGAAACAATCGAGGTCAAAAAGGACTTTGCAGGGAACAGAGAAAAATATAAAGTACGAACAACAGGTGTTTCGGGAGCTGAAATCGAGGTTGGTTCGACTTCAAAGACATGTTGGTGAGCTAAGATCTCGCTGTCGTCCTCAACTATCTCACTTTCTTCATCGCTTTCATCTTCCTCCTGATCTTCCTCCGACACTACTTGTGCTTCAACTTCCACCCCATCGACGTGTGCGTTATCTATATCGCTTGTGACTGGCATGACCAAGGCAGCCTCATTTTCCTGTTGCTGTGGTACTTCAGCGATCGATATTGGTGCTGGTGGAAGGTAAGAAACTGATGGGCGAGCACGAGCGATTCTGACTGCAGGTCCAGTCGTACGAGTAAGGCTGAGACGCCGCGAATCGTTGTTGCGGGCTTGAGGAGTTCTGAAGGCTCCCGTGGGACGAGGCTAGGCGGTGCAACATGATTGAGTGAGTTGAAGCTCTGATCGACAAAAAAAGGAGATCTACTCACCATTGGCGAATCTGGAAGGGGGATAAAGGCTGGATTAAGGTCTGACACGTGAGAATTTGCTCCATCTTGAGCTTCTCTAGGCAAAATCTCGTTAAGTGGACCAGGGACCAAAGCCGAAAATGGTTTCAATGGTGTTTGGAGCTTTGAGGAGGTCTGGTGGACGGACTTCAATGGGCTTTGCATACCAACTGGATTCTCTTCCTTCACCTGAGGTGAAAGCACTACGTCCTTGGGGATGAGCGAGAGTCTGGTTGAAGGACGGGGTCTTCTTGGTGTTGAAACCTTATACCACAAATATTTACAATGCATCAAAATTATGCTGGAGAAAGAGAACGGCAAAAGTACTGACCTCCGCTTGTCTCTGTAGTTGGACTTGAGCAGCATTGGGATAAGAGATGCTGAACCTCTTTCTTCCTATACCAAACACATCGCCAGCATTGAGGGTGATGGTACTAGTATTACTGTGCTCGACAAGAACGTTGTTGTAGATTACACCACGGGATGAGAGGATGTTGAGTTGCGCCTAGCGGGGTGGTTTAGAGCATAGCATCGGCCTTCAGTCAATAGGACCTTTAGAAAAAGGATGGCAATGAAACGGACCTTTCTTTCCTCGTTGAATACTAATTCTGCATGGACTCGAGAAACCTCAGGGTAGTAAAGTCGTACCTAAGGGTGCAACACACAGGAAAAGGAGTGAAACAACGTTGTGACGTTAGCAGGCAGAAATCAGGTTGGCAGGCGTGAGTAATCAATGCACTGACATCAGCTGTCTCATCTCTGTACCATCCAGGCCAGAAAAATAGTAGAAGAACATAGTGAGATTTGTGGAAGACAACGAGATTAGCTCTAGAGCTGTGAGAAAGTCAATAAACATTTCCTCACCTTCCAAACACTGTTTTTTCACCGTCGATTGGGTATCTTGAGAGCTCTGCACCGTCTTTCTTTCGGAGGATATGTAGTGTACAATAGAAGCCTTCTTGGGGCTGGTCTTCAGGCTGTACGGAGCCTTCTCTTGCGAAGTCCATGCTGAAGAGAAGAACGCAAGTGGACAAGGGCGAGTGGTTGCTTCAGTCGCTGTCGTGCTTCTCAGGGGGAGGGAAAGACTACTGACTGTACCAACTGCCTTGGAGCTTCAGCAGAATTTGGTTTCGATCTTGAGGAGCAGGAGAGCTGGAATGACGTTTCAGAGGACAAACACCTGAAAAAAACAACAGGAAAGGTGGCTCAACAAAAATCAAGCGCCTATTTTATATCGATTTTACGTTCTTTTTCTTGAACACCTCATCTCTCTTTTCCAATTCTCTCTCGATGTGAATCCTCATTATCTCTTTATGTTGCTTCAGGAAGGCCGGCCCTTGTTTGAAAAAAGCTGCAGCTCCCTGCTGAATGTGCTGATGCTCACCAGCACTAAGATTCATCTTGGGTGGAAGCCGGGAGGTCATCCATCGTTTAATATACTACATTATTATACAATCTTTCTCTTGGGGTAAATGATTACACAGAGAACCGATGAAAAATATGCTGTATCGTCACTGTCACAACAAAGTCTAGTGCAGTCACTACTCCTTAAGTCTCCCAGAATCATGAGTCTCGATCGAAGACCAGAGAAACAGTTCTGCAACAAGTTTTTAATAGAACCTATCTAACTTTCGCCGGCACTTGCACTGTCATGAAGAAGTGGCTGTCATTGTCTTTTGGCAGGAGAACTGATTTATCTCACACCTTTATCGCCATTTCTTTTCACAATAATTAAACAGTAGAGGACAATGCAGAACAGGGTACCCTTCATGTTTCCATCAATGAGGCATTTCCATGCTCAGAATAGGTGATTCAAGTGGGACTCTATACCAAGGCTCATTGCGCACTACTTTGGACAGACAATCTGCAAAATCTGTCGAGGCCAAGGCCACCGTTGCTTCGCTCTCAGAAAAGTTAAGAGATAGTTGCTTTCGTTCTTTGAGAGCACAGACAATTCTAGCTAGTCGCCTCTGCAACGAAAAAGTGCTGACACCCCACCGACACTTGTTGACCCGAACTTCCACAGCTGACCGTGGGTTTCATGTCGAAAGGTACGATGAGCTAACGACACCCTCTGGTGAACACAGTAGCAACAGAAACGAGCAGATAGCATCCCTCTCAGCGTTTCCTAGTCCCCGAAGCAACGTTAAAGCGACGGTGGTAGGCTAACTGGCGGAGCTCATTCAAAGGTTCGTGTAATACAGGGAACGGAGGGTCGGAAATCCTATCCTGCCCTTGCTGACAGGTTTATCCCAACCCATTCCCGCCTTGTAATTAGTCGTTACAATGAGTGCCAGGCATCCTCTTCCGGCTAGGCCTCCTGTCGTCGACATGGCTCAGTTGGCCACCCCACCTCGACTGCAGGCGCATCAAGCTCCAGCATTCTCACCCTCTGCTTCCAGCCAGGGAATCCCACACAGCAATCCTCCCCATTCCCCCTTGTCAGCACCATCAAATGATGGACCTCTACTAGATCCACCTTTTGTCCTTTCGTCAGAGACCCAACGATTGGCGACGACTTTTTCCCTTCCACCCAACCCAGTTATCTTCTGGAAATCATACAGCGCCGCCGTCCCTTCACCCTTATCAACTTCGACTATGACAAATTCATCCACAGGTTTGACTGGAGCGGTACCAGATACAGCTTCCCTTGCACTTCAGACGGGGTTGGATAGTTTAGAGGCGCTGCGAAGGTCTATCGCCTCCAGCTGGTCGGCACCAGATAACTTCGCAACTTCATCTTCAGCTTCAACCTCACCTATATTTTCCAAGCTCTTATGTACCGTTGTACCTCCTCTCTCATCACAAAATGGCTCCTTGCGGTCAACAGGAAAAGACAGAGAACACCCTTCACCAGCGTCGTTGCCGGATGACAATGCTCCTGGTGTCAGCAGCTCAGTGGGCGAGATATGGGTTTTCGAAGTGATATCGGAAGAAGAAATGAAGAGGGAAGCGGCAGGTGTAACATCTGGCCGCGTGAGACTATCATCCCTTTCACCCTCTGGTCTTCATGGTAAGTTCGTCGTTGCCTCGCCTCCCTTAAGGAATCTCCACCACTTGTCCAACATTTCCTATCATTCATCTTTGTTTTTCTTTCTGTGCTTTCAGAACTGTCCTCAGGCTCGTTCACACCGCAGTCATTGTACCCTTGCATCTCAGCCGCTACAACCTTAGCTCAAACCACCTGCTCTTCAAACGGACATGACTGTTGTGCCGTGCACTCCCACCCTCTCCTACCAGTCTTCTCCAACCCCAATTCCTTCCCCTCAACTCTCACGTCGCCAATCTTGCTCCAGCCAAAAAAACAATTCCAGAGCGCTTACCAGATGTTCTTAAAGGCATTCAGAGAAAGGGTCCTGGATGTGATGGCTTCCAAAGCCTACACGGGCGGTGCCACTTCTTCAGCACTGTCAGGTCAAGAGAACTTTGTGAGATGCGACGATGGGTTGTTTATCGTGGATAAGGACCGAGCCTCGTATGGAGGCGTTGAAAGTGAATGGTCTCAAAGCTGGTTCAAAGCTACACAGTATGTCCCGCCAAATACCGCACAATTGTTCAGAACTCACCTTTTTAAAATTTATTTCTGCTCATATTATTCAGGACTAGTTTACGTTTCGACTTCAACCTTACTCTACTCCCACACCTCATGCTCCTTGATCCCATCTTGACGCGGCCTCACGTTTTGCCGCTCGACGAGTACTCGGCTCTCAAATCGCACTCTTCTATCATACTGCTACCACTAGGTACTCAGGCAACATTTGTTCGCCATTGGCTAGGTTCCCTTCCCAACCTTGAACAGTTCAAGGCGTCTCTCATCGGACGTGGAGTAGCTTTGGAGAACGTTGGACGTGGAGGATGGGCTGTGTGTAGGATGCCCTTGTCTAAGGATGACTCAAGTCGAGCTGCTCAGGGGGGCTCTCATGGTGCAGGTGATCCTTCTGGGGGACTCAAAAATCTCAAGGGGAAGGAAGAGCATTTGAAGGAGAAGTCGCTGTACTTCCTCTGGCCCTGTGATCTCATTCTTCACGACACAAAAGCAGCACCTCAACCTCCTAACGACTCAAAGATACATAGTCGGACAACTGCCTCGCAGTCTGTCTCTTCAACTCCCCGACTTCCCTCGTTCGCCTCTTCGACGTACTGGACTTCACTAATATCCCAACAATCTCAGCCTTCTTCTTCAGCCTCGCGGTCTGCGACCTCACTTGGAGATTTAGGTGACCGACTAGCTGGTATTGCAACCACGTTCGTCGAGGACGTTATCAAGGAACGTGAACGTGAGAAGGAGAAGTTGGAGGAACTCAAGAGGAATAACCCCTACAGTTCGCCGGCACTTGGAGAAGGATCACCAGCCGATTTGTTCCATAACGGTTCTCTTGGGTTTTCAGGTCTCACTCCTAATGCAGCATCTAACGCTGTATCGGTAGATGTTGATGGAAATAAATCCAACGACGACGACGATCTCTTTGGCTCACCGTCACCTCCACCAACCAATGCTGCCCATTCATTCGCCGATCAGCCTCCTGTGCCAGCTAGAAGAAATACCTTGTTTGACAACATGGATTGGACTAACTACGAGTCTCCATCAGCATCTGCGGATCCCAAACCAGGACCACAAGAAGAGGCTTACATGGTTGATTTGGTCACCGACGATGACTTCGACTTCTTCAACTCAACTCCCGCCGGGGGTCCTTCGAACCATGAGGTAGCCAACGTATCTCAACTGGACAACTTCGGTCTTTCTCTTTCTCCTCTCCCAGTAAACTTCGCAAACAATGGGCTCTCATTTGATATGGAAGCCGATATGGCAACCCCTGCCACAACCGGTCTTACTCCACTTCCTAACCACATGTTTGCTCTGTCTCCAGCGGGAGCTCATGTGAGCTCCCCTTCCTACTTCAACCACAAAACTCCGAAAACTCCATTTTCCCCACAAATCGACATTGAGATGATGGACCATGATGCACCGTCTACTGTTGGTCATGGCCTATTCAGCATCGCTACCGCTACTCTGGATAAATCGGATGGTGTAGCAATGAGCTTTCAGCCTTTCACTTTCGGTGCAAAGGATGATGCGATGGATTCGCGCTACACTCAAGGGAAATTTGCACTTCCTTCTCCAGTATCAATGCATTCGGACGATGAAGAGCCTGAGAAAGTGAAATGGGTCATCGGGATAGACAACAAGTCCAAAAGACTTAAAATCCAACCGAAGGAACCTCTAAAGTCTCTTCGACCGGCAGGACCTCGTGTCAACTTCAACCGCTTCTCGAGAGATCTCACCAAAGTTACCGCCCCTACTTCTAATCATTCAACACCATCCACCTCATCTTCAAACACGAATCCGAAGTCAACCCTGAGGATAGGTCTGTTCAGAAGCGAGACGCTCTTGTCTCGTGACTTTGACAAAAGGCTCAAGATCACTCCTTCCAAATTTGAGAACGCATCGAGTGAGAGAACGGACACACCTTTGCCGATGAGCGACAACGGAGACACTGTGGAAGCAATGTCTGAAAGTGGTCAATCTGAGAAGGATGGTCTGGAAGATAGCGACGAGGGTGACGAAGATCAAATTCTTGGGCTACTCGACGAGACATCTGTGCTGAGCTCCGAGATTTTCCTCATTCCCATGGACCCGTTAACGCATATGCCCTTCTCCAATGTTCTGGTCGCCTGTGTTGCCAAGGTTGATATCTCAGAACATCCTCACATCGAATCAGCAGCCCTCACCAAAGTCTTGACTCCCGCCCCAACCACTGCTCCAACTCCAACCAGCCCACCATCAGTTGTTTCCAAGAAGGAACCTACTTTGATGGAAATTGAAAGAACTGGTAATTGGCTAGCGAGAGAGCTCATTGAGAATGCACCACTGCGAAAACATGTTAGAAAATCCGCGGATCTGTTGGTATCAGGAGAGGAAAGAAACTGTACGTTGCTCTTTCGATCATCGCGTTAGAGTGTTGTTCTGCATGTTGATATCCCTCTAATGACATCTGCCGCAGTATTCCCGGCAGACGTAGAGCTCGCTCAGACGCTCCTAGTATCTTGCACTTTTGATGCCAATTCAAGCCCCAGCTGTCCTCTCTCTGTCTACTCAAGTCTTGCTTGTACGTGTAGTTTCCTTTGTCTCTTCGCTATCGTCATCTGAGTTTCTTGCCTTCTCGCCCCAGGTGGGTTCTTCAATTCAGTTGCAACACCAAAGCGACGGGGATCCGTTTCCGCCAAGAAGCGTCGCAACTCTAATGAGGAGCAACAACTCATTGTTTCCTTAAAGTCTCCTTTTGTGACAACTGGGCGTGATGGCGCTCTTATGAGGATTTCTCATGTTGCTCTTCGGTTTTGGCAGAAGCTTGACCTCGCACCAGCCGGAGGCAGAAAGAGCGTGAGGGCCTTCCTTTTGTATCAGACCGAAGGCTCCGCATCAGAGTCTCACATGGAAAGCTGGTTGAAGAACATCAGTTCTACTTACGAGGTGAGTTTGCGCTATGATTTGACATCGAGGCAGCATTTACTGATTTTGGCTTGCAGGCTCTTGGTTACGGCGATCACAAGTACGGTTGTTCCATAGCACCTCGAGGTCTGCTGGGAATGGACGGACAAAACACTATTCCTGGCATTTGTGAGTTAAGCACCAAACATTGATGAAAACTGTTCTAACTGAATCGTATTTTATCAACACGCAGTGGAAAAACTCGCAGTGTCACTCATGGAGGACAGGAACCGATACCCCATCGTTCTCTACTTTGTAGCTCCATTTGGCGTTAAGTTTAGCCACGTGTATCTGTTTGAGGTGTCCCACCAAGTGTCGCTCACTATGGCTAAGCTGCGGAAATTCTCGGAAGCTACTTTCTTACTATTTCAGCCGGTATCGTCACGATGTGTTGGAGATGGTACCGATGCCGTCCAACTCAACACATTCGACAGAATCGCCCTGTCAGTTTACGACAGAATCACTTACAAAATCTCGAGGATAGCACCGCGCCCTCTGTTTCCCGACGACACCACTACAGCTGCAATGCAATTCCCAGCATTCCGACTGGCGAGGGATTCCTCCCTGAAAATGGGCTTTACCCCTTCTTGGCCACCATTGGCTCGGGATTTGGTGGACAGCATTATCACTATCCACATGGCATATGGCTTCTCGCCTGACTTGGGTTCAGCGGCAGCATTCATCATTGATGAACGAGGAGAAGCTTTTGAACACCGCAGTTGGAAGATTCCCAGCGTCAAGCTCGATGGCGGTCAAACGATCTTCGACTTGGCTGTCTCAAACTTCTGGATGGTTCTTCAGACATTCGTTAAGAAGACCAATTCTCGACATAGAATCTGTATCTGCAAGTGGGGCTTGATGACCACAGCCGAAATCAGTGGTATGTTCACGTCACGCTCAGCTGTTTCCCTTTCCTGGCTTAGCTCACGTGGGTGTGTCTTTCCATAGCTTGGGATACCATTTTAAAAAAGCAAGCCACCATGGCGCCTGGAAATCCATGTCAGGTCGTGGTTTCTTGTGCTGCACACTCGACCCCACTTCTCCTCAATCAACCACTTTCTCACTCTCACCAAAATATTGGTGAATCTTTCATTCCCTCTTCACAAACATTTATGGATTCGTCAGTTTCCACTCTCGCAATATTCCCCTCATATCGAATACCCTTCTCAGCACCACAATACACCAGTTTGGACCCACCTTCCAGTAACGAACCTCCCATCTCCTTCAACCCTCCAACCACACTATTGCCGTTGTCGACCTTCCAGCTGTTGAGGGCACCTACCGATGCCACACTTCTCACACCTGTCTCTCCTCGAGCCGTCACCTCTCTTAACGTTCACTCTTTGCTGCTAGCATTCCCACCAAAGACAGTACCCGTTTGGGAGACTTTTCAGCAGGATCTCGCTCAGAACTTTCATGCGTTAACGATTCTGGGAAGGGAGAGGTGGGATTTCAATGATGGCGATCCGTTACCAGCTCACCTGGCGGGAGTCAGAGAGATGGTCGACTTTAGTATGCACTTCAAGAGTGGGAAAATGATGATCTGAGTCGGGGACGCTGCGAATGAACTGCATTAGACCAATCGTCCGATTGTAATCAGATAGGTAACTTGTAAGATCCTCATAACTTGATAGCTATATCTAGCGAATCAGCAGGCGCAATACACACGATTACACGTTAGCAAGTTCTACACTCGGAGTCTAAACGATAGAATGGCGATAGGAATATTGCCAAACTAAACTTTGCATTCATCCCTCGGTCGCTTACTTTTAAACTCGAGACCGGAATCATCTTCAGCTTAGATAAGGTCACACCTCAGAAAATGTCTCCTGAAAGCTACTATATGTTTTTGTAATATACTATGTTAAGTTTCGTAGCCAATCGTTGTTGTAAACAGAGATGCTCAAAAGCGATGCAAGGGAGCAATTGAAACTTGTGATGATTTAGACCCAGCCGACACAAGACTGACAACACATCGCACATAATACAATGGTCCCACAGATGCTTCTTCGACTGAAAGAAAAAAGGAAGTACATTCTTGTCTTGGATGCTATACCTCACTGCTGGGGATGCTTAGTTCTGTGGGCGCGAAAGCCTTTTGGTATAGTTCCAATGCAAAGCCTGTCACACGTAAGAACTGGGTCAGGCCCTAGGAAATCCTTACAACATCACTGTGATTCAAGCACTTCGGGTGGATTTTTTCAGAGATAGACTGCTTCAGCAGTCGGAGGTACGGTGAGTTGACCTTGAATCCAGTTGGAAGTACTCACTTGCTCTGTGGGGTGCGCTTGTTTGCATCGAAGGGTTTTTCAACATCGTCGCATTTAGCTCTTATCTGCTGATACTGTTGCTACTAATCACAGTATCAGCAGGATTCATCGCTCGAAACAATGGTAAGCTGCACCATCGGAAGAGATATCCAGGTATTTAGGGGCTATTGACAGGTTCCGGTACCCTTTTCTGTTCTCTTTGCGCTCACTCCATTTCGGGAACCATCTTCGAAGAAACAAACCCGTCTTTTTGAGATAATTTCCTGGCTGTGTAGTTGGCCTTACCAAAAAAAAACGAAAATCAACGTGAAATTGAATTTGCCAACGTGCGTGAGTCGTTGGCAACCATCGTTCACTCGGCTCAACGACTTTTACTTTTTGCTCGTTTGGTGGGCTCGAAGGATCAAGTGGTCTTTTTCTCGTAGAGACAGTGACTCAACATGAAGGTAAGATTTTGTATTCTGTGCTGAAGGCCCTGAGCGGTTTCAACTGACAGAGTTCCTCTGGCATCCATCCTCCCGGGTTACATCCACGACTTCACCTCTCCTTGTTCTCAATCTGCTTCCATATGTTCACAAACACCATCTCTATTGGAATTTCCTTTGTAGTTCGGAAAGCTCATTCAGTCCTCTCAGATACCTGGGTGGGGTCCCTACTACCTCGACTACAAGTTCTTAAAGAAGATCATCAACTCGCTCGCAGATAATCGACCTGCCAGTGAGGCTGCCAAGCTTGCTGAAGGCATCAGACCCTCGACATTAGTACCAGGAGGAGGACAAGGGGCGTTGGATGCGGAAGAACACCCTGATGGGGAGGTGGAAGTTTTCCCTATGGATGTGGAACAGCAGCAGCACCTGGTCGAAGAGGTGAACGATGCCGATCAGATGACATACGAAGATGCTCCACCACTACCACCAACTTCGATTCCACCGACACCCGGGTTCTCGGCTCACAACGGCGGCTCATCCTCCAAGAGTCGCAACGGCGGCGACTACTTTGACTCAGACCGCATATCTATTCGCAATGGCAGCTTGAAAGGGAAAGGAAAGGAAAGAGAAGAAACTTTGAGGGCTCATAGGACTGTTTTCTTTTTCAAATTAGAGAGAGAAATGGAGAAGGTACGTTGGATGTTTCACTCGTGATTCAATGAAACGATGCTGCGGACTGGTTCATTGACAATAACTCTTCTGGTCTCATTACACTTACTCGGCCATTATCTGCATCCAGATTAATGCCTTCTATCTGCTCCGAGAGCGATCTTTACACATAAGGCTTCTGGCGCTCTTAAACAACCGGAAACGTCTCATCAGTACATTTGGTTCAGCTCACCAGAGGGGTAGCAGATCTTCTTCAAGCGTTGTATCGGATGGGATGAATGGTGGCGATTCAGGTAACGGTTTGGGAGTTGGGGCGGAATGGAAAGCGCTCGAAGAAGGTTGGAGAGTGTTTGAAAGGGATCTGGGAAAACTACAGGTTTGCGCTCCTTCCCTTCCTCATTCCTGCAAAAGACTCTGTTACTCACGTCACTTTCTTTTTTCATTCTCTTTTTCACACGCTGGAATTCACATATGCGGACGCGACTTTCCCGACCCCGTTCTGCCTCTCCTTACCTCAAATTTAGCAATTCATCGAGATCAACGCAACTGGTTTCCGAAAGATTCTGAAGAAATGGGACAAGAGGTCGAAGTCTAACACCAAAGAGATGTATCTACAGAGACAAGTTGAAGTTCAACCGGTGTTCAATCGAGAGGTCAGTATTCTCTTTCCAAAAGAATCTTCCTTCTGCGCATACCCTCAAGCTCTCTTACCACTGTACTAATCATGACAATATTATCTTACTCTCACCCCAATAGTTCATTGCAAAAATGTCTGACATCGTCGCCTCAAATCTACTGGATCTTGAGTCGTCAACCTTACCTCTATCATCTGATGAACTTCCTCTCTCGCTGTCTTTCAGCTCTACTGGTGCAACAAATCCTACTCTCCTGTCAGCGCCTACTCCAACCCAATTCGATCTGTCAACACCATCCCTCACAGACCTTTCGGAAACAATCGCCTACCTTGAGACCTCTCTGTTGCAAGCCATTGCAACTGAAGAATCGGCAGCAATTCTGGAATCATTCGAAACTGCTAGGCAAGATATTGGACTGTTGAAGGAGACTCATAGTATGCATGTTTTGAGGATATTGTGGAAGGCGATCAGTGAAGTCGAAGATGGAGATCTGGTTGAGAAAATCATCTCTCAAGCCCATGGATTATTTGACTTCAATTTCATCGACGACATCAACAACCGAACCCCTCTCCATTTCTCAACCCTTTCCAAGCCACTCCACCCATCTTCCTCAACTTCTGCTGTCTCTTCCACCCAATTGCCAGAAGACCATCTTGCCCATGCAACGCTGGCAAAACTCTGTGTCGAAATCGGACGTATTGATCCAGACGCCCAAGACGCCTACGGTAGAACCGCTCTTCACTACTCATGTCTCACCGGTAAAGCTGCTGTAACCCAGTACTTGCTCTCAATCGGTGCTTTAGTGAACAAAGTCGACATGGATGGATTCACCCCACTGCTTCACGCCGTTGTCAATGGTCACCTCGACTGTGTTCAACACGTGCTGGATAAAAATCCAGCCGCGGTAGAAGGCCTTACAGAAGTCAACTCTGAAGACCTCTTGCCACTATCTCTCGCCTCCCAACATGGTCACCTTGAAGTGACCCGCTTGTTGCTTCAGAGAGGAGCGAAAATGCTCCCGAATTCTGAGGGGCTTTACCCACTGCATCTTGCTGCCAGAGAAGGTCATTCAGAAGTCTGTCAGCTGCTGGTTTCTGAAACTGGTGGTGAATTGCAGGGTGGTCTGAACAAGAAAGACAAGTACAATCAGTGGACACCCTTATTCCACGCTAGTACAACAGGTGATGGGGCTGGGTTAAGAGAGTGTGTCAAAGTTTTACTGGAGGCAGGTGCTGAAGTGAACGAGACAGATGAATATGGAAAGACGCCTCTCTTCTACGCTGCATATTACGGTGTAAGTCCTTCATCCTCACCCTTCTACAACATGCTGTCTTCCTGACATTAGATGTCTTCTACTCTAGCATGTTGGGTCAGTTGGACTATTGCTCAAAGCAGGTGCAGCTGTTCCACAGGCTCGCTCCACTTTCTCCTCTGTGTCCAATGGCACCTCTACCAAGAAGTCTAAGAAGGACAAGAAGAAAAGCACATTTGAAGCAATGGACCTGAACGTGATGGTGAACAGCTTGAGTCCTGGTAGTGATTTTGAGGAGTTGGATCTGGATGATCCAGAACTTGACGTTGGAGTGGATGGAGACATCATTCCCAGCTTGCTGTTACCAGTGAGTTCACTGGTCCTATCTCCTGGTGCAGCTGATTACTGATCTGTACATCCCTGTAGCCTCCCATCTTGCCAGTTCGAACGTACGGTCACTCCTACTTGAACAACAAGGTTCTCATTCAGTTGTCCCTTGGTCATCCATTCTCAAGAACGGCGTCGAGATCACCTGTTCCTGTGCCAGCAGTAAAACTTTACGGGTCTGAAGAAGGCAATCACCTGCACATGTGGTCGTCGCTCAAACTCGTGATGGCTTCGAAGCCAGACATCACTTCGATACCGCACAGTGTCATATTGCCTTTGGCTGACGAACAAGAAGTTTTTACCTTCCAAATCGACGAGAGAAGCCTCGATCAGTTCAGCTTAGAGTTCTCCTTATACCCCACCTTCGGAAGCAGAGTAATTGGCCGAGCAGTCTTGCTGCCAGACTCATTAAGGGCAATAATAAGTCACAAAGCTTTTGTTGCTCCTCTGTTTGACCACCAACTGACAACCATTGGAGAGGTCAGTTGAAGTATAACCTTTTCCGTTGGCTTATTGCTTACTCTGCACAACTGTTCTACCGTTCTTAGGTCTCCTTCGAATTGAGTGTTGTCAAACCGTTTGGGGGTGTTCAACTCGAGATTGGCGGTAGAGTCGAGACGTATTGGAAGTCAACAACTGCGTCTGTGCTTCCTGGTCAGAGTCAGGATCACGGTCGACAATTCCAGCCTTACAGAGTGTTAGGCTTGTCACCTTCACCATTGATCACCAGCTCACAGTCTCCTCCTCCTGTTTCTCAAGGAACAGGTCAAAAAGAAACCAACACTTTGGTGACAAACTCATCTCTGTCGGGCGAGTACATTGCTCTCATTGTTCAAGTTACCAAAGACTTGGTTCCAATCGTTTGCTCCGAGTGGATGCTGAATGTGGCTGGATTCGCCTTTGGCGTCGCTGACGTAAAAATGGACCAAACTAAAAGCTTTTCCAAGAGTTTGGGGAAGGACTTGGAGAACGTTACGCTCAACGTCGAGAGTTCAGCAGAGGAGTGGTATGCGTTGATGAACAACTCCATAGCGACGCTAGAGGATGTCCTTGCTGTGAGTGGCATGATCCCACAGATAAATCGGTATCCAGTTCGCAATAACTGAATGTCGTTTCCTTTCAAAGATATTACCGAAGACTTTTGGCGTCAATCTGGAACTTCGCTATACTTCTCCCCATGATTCGAGTCAGCTGTCAACCAGCAATCTCTTGGAATCAAATGACTTTGTGGATGCGATCCTTCAACAAGTTTATACTTCTCTTCACCAAAAGTCCCGCCAACTGACATTCTCCGCCTTCGATCCTCAAATCGTCACTTCTATCAATTGGAAGCAGCCCAATTACGGTTGTTTCTTCTCCTCTTATTGTGGTTTAAGCAGGAGCTCGAAGCTCACTGGTGAAATGATTGGTGCTGATGAGGTGGAGGAAGATGACAAAAGATGTACTTCTGTGAGAGAGGCTGTCAAATTCGCCAAAGTGAACAACCTTCTAGGTGTCATGTTGGAAGCCACATTAATTGTATGTGGCTATTTACTCTTTGACTCTCAGATGGAATGCTGACCTCTGCTTTCTCGCCTCTTGATTTTGTTTCCAGGCACACGTGCCTCATCTAATCTACAGCGTCAAAGAAGCCGGTTTGATCTTGACAACTTTTGGTAAAGAAGAAGATATCAGAGCCATTCAAGCTGGCCATGGAGTCGAAGGAGTACCAGCTGTAGATGCATGTTTGGTGAAGGGGTGAGTACGACTTGCTTCCACATTGTTGCTCTAGGACTGATTTTCAACTGCTTGCCGCTCTTTTTCAGTGTTATCACATATAGCTCCGATTCTTTAAGCCAGCAGTGATCGTGTAGTCTTTTGCTTGAGCTGCTGCATAGCAGTAAATCATTTACGACCTTTCATGAACTAAATTATTACTGAACGCCGAATTCCACACTTCTGTCAGCCTAATCCTTTCTGCCTTGCTCTTTTCTTATAGCATTTGTATAAAACAACACATTGGCCATTACTAAATACACAGGACGGTAGTACAACAGCGCACGAATGCAATCAACCAAGTTTCACACCTTCTTCTTCCACGAAGTTGCGTCGTATTTTTCATAGTCTGCCATCCCAGGAGACTTCCACTCTCCACCTTCCGGTATTCTTTACAAGAAAGTTGCTATTTGTCAGGAAGCAAGAGCATAGGCAACCAAAGTGTAAGGCTCACTTCACGTCATTTGCCAGTCGCCCCTGCTCATCCAAAAGTGACGTCAGTTCAACCGCTCCTTTCCCAGGACATCTAAATGGAGATACAGAGGAGTCAAATGGTAGTTGGAGGATGAAGAGCGTGAGGACGTACAACTTGAACACTCGAGGCAGAGGGTCGCATATTATCGTCGGAGCTTTACCAGACATTGGATAGTGAGGATTACAGATAAACTGTACGATGTCGTAGAACTGGCAATTGCGGTCGTCATCATGGCCGGCGGTTTTTTCTAGGCTCTGGGACAGTGTGTGGTGGGAGGTGCGCAAGGCGGTAGGAGGTAGGGTTGATGGAGAACAGGATCCTGAACTATCCATAGTTCGATAAGAACCAGCTGAATGGTCACACTCGAGAGGTCAGGGAGGAGAATCTATCATACACGACGAGAACGAAAACAAACGTCAGCGGGATGCAGTGCGGCGGGAAAACCGTGCTCATTCAAAGCTATGAGGTCTGTGCTCTCTACCAGCTACATTTGATTCTCTCTTCGTATATTGAGATCCGAGAAGCTTATAGCTCAACTCGGAGCTTTCGTTGTATCAGACGACCGTCTGCTGTCCTTCAATCAAGAGGTGGAAAATCCCTCCGAAAACCCCTCTTCCATCATCTAATCATTGTTCTCGACGACACGTGAGCGCCTTGATTGTGCAAGAGAGAGGTGTGATCCTGATAATAACTCGACGAGGTTGAGCAGGAGACTCCTTGCTCCCAGGAACTCACCAAAATAAAAGCGCTATTGAAAGGCGACTGGCAGCAGAAGTAGAGGTAGATCAAGGCCCGGAGAATTATTTTACTTTGAAGTGCCCAAGTTTTGTAGCTGACTTGAAGGAAGTTGATTGTTCCGAGTTACTCGATGAAAATAATCGCGGCGAACGGTGCCTTCGCGAAGGAACTCTGCCTGCAGTGTAGCCCCCTTTCCTTCTCGACCAACGGCGACTCAAATCTTGTAGTTGGCCCTTCACCTCACGAATCCCTATCCAACGTCACTTTAACCCAACGTTATGACAACCTTGCTCATCCTCCCTCAGGTCATCCTGCACCACGTTATCCCAGGCACTCACACTGAGATCCCCCTCTGCCCACCAGGAAATGGTTTTCCTGGCCAACTACTTCTCATACCGGAGGAAGAAAGATTCACTCCACAGTCTCCTGTTCTGTCGCTTCTCATGGGGGAAAACGGGAAGGTTGCCGTTGGTTTGGGCAAGGAGAGGGGCGTGAGGAGAATCGCGAGTAACTCTGTGAGTGTTTTGTTTTCAGGTACCTGGCTCTGTTCGGAGAGTTCTGAGGAGACTACACGGATGCATGGACTCTTCTAGCGTAGAAGATATCATTTTACGATGTAATGCAGTACCATTGACAACTCCTTTTTTCCAGGCTCACCCCTCTTACATTCTCATTCCAACCCCCTCGTCGAAAGCTCCTGTCCAAAGCTCTGCTGGTGGGCTACTGGGCTCTTCTGCGAGTGCTGATACTGGTTACCTGAAACTGAGTTTCGAAGAAAGTAGGAACGCTGATGAAGTACGTCAACCTCCCTCTCTAATAGGCTAACCCACCATTCTCAGCAACAAAGTTGACATATTCTTTTGCATTTTTATCATGGAATTGGTATATTCATCAACTTGACAATTCGGTTCTACTCTATAGTACGAATCTATGCAGTCGGTCTTGCGCCAATTCGAAGCGTTGCTTCTACAATATCAGCTTTTGGATACCCGACTAGCCCAAGATAGACAGGACGATGAAGAAGAGTCGGTTGTTGAGACTGTAAAGGCTTTCGGTACTGCTATGGGTCGATGGGCGAGAGGTTTCTCAGAGGTGGCAAAGGCTGGCGCGAGGTATGTGATCTTACCTCCTTTTCAAAAGGAGCGACCGAACCAACTCTTCTGTTTTTCATTGTAGTACTCTCTATACCACTGCAACTACTGCGGTGTCCACTCCTCCTCCATCCGTAACGTCAAAGCCCGTTCCAGCAGCAGCAGCGACGGAGCCAGCTTCAACCTACCTAACACCTGCCGCTCCGTCTCCAGCACTCTCCACCGCCAACGCAGCTGGCTTCGAGGATGTCGGTCTCTCTCCTTCTGTTGGCGGTAACACAACAGGTCGCGTTCCTAGCCCAAGTCCTTCGTTAGAGGGTAGGAAAGGTCTGGAGGCTGAGATATGAACTCGGTGAATTTGACGCTCCTTAAATGAGATGCCGTGTGTTGAGACGTAATATGGACACTAATGCTTATGTACAAGCTTTGTACGCGAGGGAGATTTGTTCTGTAAACTTTGCATCCCAAGTCATCCTACCCTCATTGGGCATATATGATGTCATTTTGTATTATACACTACATCCCAGTTCCTTTTCGTCCTTATTGGACAATTGGGGGTCCAATAGCAGCCAAGCCAGAAGCGTAGAACAGCTTCGTCTCAGCGCAGATGATGATTCCTCCTAGCATGGCCGAAGAGGGTCGGTGAGATGTTCTTTCGTGAGAACATGAAGATACACTCACCTCCTTTCACAAATTTGAAGTTTGCGGAGGTAGTTCCCAGGAAGATCTTGCCCAGAAGGACGCCGGCTGGGTTGTAGACTAATGATGAAGACCCGGATTGTCAGAGTGCTGGATATCTCACTCATGCCGATAGAGAGGAAATCTCACCATTTAAACCGTCACCAACACCAGTGTAGACATTACCATTCGAGTCGACGTGAACACCATCCGGCACACCCGTAGCACAGTAAGTGAAGATGCTGCGGTTGACAAAGTTGCCATTGGCATCAACGTCGTATTTGTAGATCGACGAGGGTTTGGTTGGGTCAAAGGTGAGGTAGTTGAGTCCCGTGTCGGTCACATATGCTGTTTTTCCGTCTGGGGAAAAGGTAATACCTAAAAACGAGATGGAAACAGAGTTAAGCTCGTGGAGCCCGAGAAACGATTGAGATGTGACCGGTAGCTACGAACCATTGTCACAACCGAAACCGTCCGCAACGACGCGAACGGCACCGGTATCATAATTGAAGCGGTAAGCCTGTTGCGGAAGACCTGGTGCTGGTCGGAAGTTCTGGGTGTAACCGTAACTAATTGGAGATGAGATGAGAAAGGAAGTGAGTGTCAGTTTGAGGTTCGCACAGGCTTGACAACTGAGAGACTCATGTAACTTACGTGGTATCAGTGAAATAGATTTCTTTGGTGACAGGATGAATGACAACATCGTTCAGAGAGTTGAACTGACGGCCGAAGAAGTTGTTCAAAATGACGGTCGAATTGTCTGCAAACGTATCACAGTCAGTTTTCAGCCGGAAACATGTTCATATTTATTTCTTAATTGGATAAGGCCTATATATGTGGACGTACAAGGTGGGTATGGATTGACCAGCGCCAAGTTTGCCGTGATGTTAGCACCTCTTCCCTATAAAAGTAAGACAAAGTCAGCTAGTGCACTTTAGCTCTCTCAAAAAATTGTCAGAATGTAGCAAACCTCATTAGTGTACAAGAGCTGGTCTCTGAAGTTGGTACCACCTGTAGGTTACCGGATTCAGCCATCAGTTTGATGTCGACAAGCTGGACGGAGAAAGAAGATACACGCACCGTTCGCCATCTCGAGTGGTGGAGAGATCGGGACTTCAGTAATTGGAATATAAGACCCATTACCACTGGCTAATAATTCAAGATAGAAAATAGAAATGTGGTGGAGGTTTGGTCCTCAGTCGGTGTTGGGTCCGGTGCATACGGTACAGACGGAGAATGACACTGACCGGCAGCAGCGTCGGCATCAGCGAGGTAGATGGAGCTAACTTTATTTGTAGCGTTCACACCAGTATAAGAAAGGGCTCCTCCAGCGTTGACTGCGAAGAAGACTTTGCCTGTTGGCTCGTGGCTGTTGCGATGGAAGGACAATGAGGACTCAACTCAGAATCCCAAGGCATAAGGAGGCATGATGAGCTTACTAGATGACAGCTTCGTGCGCAAAGGAGTACGAATCGTTCTCAGCTAGAATTGTAAGTCAGCGAATGTCTACCCAGGCCATTAGAGGCGAAGTCGTACCTAAAAGAGTGAGTTTTGGGTTGGACCCAATAATTGAGAGAAAGTCAGGGTGATAGACATGGAAGGGTTTGGCTTTCAAGCTATCAATGGTGGAGTTTGGAGGAACAAAGATTGTCGAGTAGTTGAAGACAGTCTCCGGTTGCACAGTCGGGAGCGAAGCGAACGACTTTGGATCGATGAACTGGGCTTGAGAGGGGTATGAGCTAGAAGAGTTGTCAACAGCTCTGGGGACAATAACGTCTCGTAGTGTGTTCTAATAAAGAATGGAAAGAAAAAGAGGCCACCCCACACGATGAGAGATGCGTTAATGAACGGCAGAGGCGATCGGGACTCCACACAGTAAATGTGAAAAGATGCGTGCTTACAGCATTGGTAACTGCTACAGCAGCCAGTCCAGTGAAGAGAGCTCCTACGATCATTTTTGGTATCGATACGGTTGTTTTTTTCGCCGGTGTTGAGGATGAAGCTGGCTCTATGATAGTCATCGCTGCTGGACCTTTTATAGTGTCATCTGGGGAGCTCATGCCCGGACGAGCCCTGGTACTGCTCTGGCACCTGACTTCAGGTCCGAAGATGGTGGTTAGGACACGGTAGTAGTCACTAGCTTGGCTGCAAACGTCACCGCGGTACGAGCGGCACTAGGCAACGAGAAGGGGCGTTTTTTGCAGGAACTTGCGGAGTAAGATACACCTGGCTGATTCCAGATGTTTGTTACAAGGGTTTCCTGGGATGAATGCAATAGAGACGATAGAGGAAGTTAGAGAGACTGAGGCAGTCTGCCCTTCGGTCTATGCGAAGGGATCACGAAGGGGAGACAGGACTGGCTCGCACCTACGTACTCAATTGACAGCGCACCACAGAGAACAGAAGCGTCAAGTGATCACTACTTAATTATAGTTTTCCTTCCTGAGTGCCCCGGGGGTGACAAACACATCGCCTGTCGACGGCACGGTGTTGTGCGCACAACCAGTTGAAAACCAACGGGACGAGCTCTGTGCTGCTGCACTGACTCATTAGCGGCACTATATTAACGAGGTTCTGCGGTCCCAATAGCGCTCTAAAAATATCTGATTTGATCTGGAGGGAAGCTGAACCCGTCATCCACGATCGGCCACATTGAATCGCAATTCAACGACGAGGTGAAGCCGATACACTTCTCGATTCTACACTTGTCAGGACTGCCCTCAGCTCTTTCGATCTAGCGATGCTGACGGGACTGCTGCCGGACTGGAAGTAGAGAAATGGTAGCTTCGCCCCTTGATTTCATGACTGGAGACCACAACTTCTAACATTTCAGGCACCGGATCTTGATCGAGTACCTTCAGCACCTAACAGAGGCACCCCAGCTGTCAGATTTCGCTTTCTTATTGTCCTCTGTCTTTCGAACAAGCTCCCTGGGCTGCAAGAAAAGCAAGCGCGCGAGTTTTGTCGCAGCCAGCTGAGTTGATCGAAGCTCCGCCCCCTCCCTCACTCAACATTTTCTCATCCAGAGCCATACTGCCTCCCACCTTCGTCTGTGTCTCAGGGACTTTTACAAGGCAATTTATCCTGAGTCCTGTGGCTGTAACTGAGCACAGAAGAGCACTAGCACACGAGGAGACGGGTTAGTCCACTAGTTTGCTCAGCTGCTCGATACTAAGAGGGCCTGAGCTTCGTGCAGTACGATTCACCTGACTCTTTCTTCCTTAGGAGATAGGCATAACCTCAGTCTCTCCTAATACTCGACCAGCAGCGGGATACCCTAGCACAGAAAAGGAAGTGTATCATGGCCCAGCCTCAAGCAAAGTTGGTCAAGTTCGACGACCGGTGAGCAGGGCTCTCTATCCTTCCAAAAAGCTCTACTTCAACTGACCCTCATTGCTTCTTTCTTACTCCATCTAACCTCTTGAACAGAATCTCTTTCACGACCTTTCCCTCTCCAATTCCTTCACCCGACTACTTGAACTCTCATACATTCTCCAAAAAGTCCTCTAGCTCCAAGGCTGCCGCTTCGACCTCGGACAAGACGCTGTATCATTTCTTCACGATTGATCATGACCTTGTCTATCAGTCATTTGCTGATGACTTTGGTCCTCTCAACATATCGATGGTCTACACGTTTTGCCTTCGTACGTTCAGGCGCTTGGCAGCCTCTCAGCTGCCTCATTCGTCATTATCTCATGCCTGACAACTCCTTCTCGCAGACCTCCACGACCTACTTCTGAAGCCTGAACTGGAGTTCCACACCATCGTCCTGTATTCCTCCTCGTCACCAAAGCCCAAAGCAAACGCTGCGTTGATGATGGCGCTCTACATCCTCATCGTCCAGAGGAAAGCTCCCTGGGAAGCATTCTACCCGATCGCCAATATGGAGTTCTTGACATTCCGTGATGCCGGAAAGGGCAAAGGAGACTTCCATCTCGGTATTCAGGTGAGCTCACCCTCCGTCGTATCACCGATTCCTGTTTGGCGCTACTGACGCCACCTCCTGGGGTGCCTCATCGAACATTGCGCCTTTCAGGACTTTCTCTTTGGTACTTGGAAGGCGTTGAAATCTGGCTTGCTCAATCTTGAGACGTTTGACACAGAGGAGTACGAACACTACGAGAGGGTAGAGTGAGTATCCCTCAGTTCCAATTGTCCGTGGCAATGTTGCGCCTGACACACCTTTACGATGTGAAGAAATGGGGATTTCAACTGGGTCTCCAAGCACTTCATCGCTTTTGCCTCTCCTCAAGGTTCGTCATCCCAGCAGAATGATTGTCGACGGCTCCGCATGTCGCTAATTTAGTCTGTCCATTTCGCAGAGCCGCACTGGCTGCGATACCAAAACGATCAGGCTACCTCTTTCCCAGCACACCGAATTCCTCAAGCGTTTCAGAATGTAGTAAATTATTTTGTGAAATCCGACGTTGGGCTCGTGGTCCGACTAAATAACCCGCTCTACAACAAGGACCACTTCACAGACCGTGGCATCAAGTTCAAAGAGATGTATTTCGATGACGGTACCAATCCTACACCAGAGATGGTTAGAGAGTTCATTGCGATTGCAGATGATACCATTAGCAGAGGTCAGGTTGTTGCTGTAAGTCCAGAATGCCTCCTCACACACTTATGTTCAGTCTACCAACCTGTCCTTCCTTGCTCTAAAATTTATTCAGATTCATTGTAAAGCTGGTCTGGGTCGAACAGGATGCTTAATCGGTGGTAAGATTCTCTGCGTATCCCACAAAGCGTCCGCGAGCGCCTCATTGACTTGATTTATATCCTTAGCCTATCTCACTTACAAATACGGCTTCACTGCTTCCGAGAGTATTGCTTTCATGAGAATTATGAGACCTGGTATGGTTGTCGGAGTACGTCTCACTTGATACTGTTCGAAGTGGTGGCCCATACTGATAACGTACTTATTTACTTCTCAGCCTCAGCAACAGTACATGATGATCAATCACCTCGAATGGGTGAAGTGGGCTGCTGCAGATGAAGCCCTTTCCGAGTACAAAGCTTCCCTGCGAATAGGATCGACATCAGAAGTATCTCGACCTGTCACCCCGCCCTCTGAAGGCTCCCACACACCCCCATCAGCATTGCCCGTCGCTCTCCCTCCAGTCACACCGGCTCGAGTTGTCAGTGGATCAAACTCTGCGGCAGAAAAAAAGACTCCTCCAGGCCAGCCAAGGAAGACACCCAAGAGAGGCGTTCCCGATGATGTTGAAGGAGAAGTCAACGGGTGTGCTCCATCTGCCAAGAGGAATCAAACAGCAAAGGCACGGTCAGAGACACCACCCGCATCTAAATTACCAGCATCCATAACTCAAGAGGGAAGACCCAGAAAGGCAGCCGGATCCAAGCTGCCTTTGTCCAGCGTTCCTGTCTCAACCCGGAGGACTGGCCCAGCTGCGACAGAGTCGAGAGTCATTCAGAGAGGAGCCACGTTACCTCCTAATGCGTCTCCAACCCCATCCACTTCCGCTACTACGTCTCGCCTTCCGACTTTTGCATCGCCCAACAAAAGAGCCCTTCCAGTCCCGACGCCAACCATCAACTCGATACACTCCATCACAGCTGCGCTAGAAGGGCATGTCGCTCCTGGCTCACCACGACCACTTGTCACCAGAGGAGAGATATCTGTTGTGAGATCAAGGTACGACAAAATTGGAAAAACAGGTGGTAGAGGGTTGAAAAAGAGAAGATCTTGTGAGACGATCTGTTTTTTAATATTGGAAATCATCAGGCCGTCTACTCACCTCAGTTCTTCGTAAACCTAATACTCAGCTCTATCAGCAGCTGACGTCTTGGGCTAGGGTTAGATCTACGTACAAACGGCTCTGTACCGGCCACAGGGGATAACGACCTCATCATTTAGGCACATCTCATTCATGTCTATCACCATACCAACTTTCATCGCGATACCCCACTCAACATTCATTCACATTGATTTTTCTTCTCGCCTTTGCCTTTCGTTAAACCCTGTAGCATCTTCTTTCTATACCTCTAGTGTTCCTGCTAGCATTTTTACACATGTGTCCTGCAAGCTGGACCTGGCTTCACGACTTCACGCTCTTTATGTCCATTTTACCCTTTTGCATCTTGTTCTATTTCGATATTATTGAACGACCTCAAACACGACACTGTTTTTTTATTACTGTTGCGAGCTTTCGGTGCGAAACCATGACGTAAATAATTTTGAGAGCTTCCGCACAGCTTTCTTGGCAGGCGAAAATAAAACTGCAGTTTGTCGGTGGTTGTTGTGAGTCCAACCACACTTCATTTTTGTACCCCCGTCTCTACTCAACAAATCTATGGTCTTGCCTCACAATGCTTATTTACCTTTGAACAAGGCTGCCTCAGTCGGTCAAGGAGCTGCAGCTCCTGAGTCGACTGGGGAGCATAAGCAACAAAACACCATGCAGCCAACCAAGCCGCAAGTCAGCACCTCACTCTTTCTGAAGGTCTTCTATGCTATAGCCCTGGTCCCACTACTATATGTTGTTTCAGCCTACGTCTGTAAACCAATTGGACAGTCCTTTGGTCATTTTTTGGTTCACCAATTTGGCCCCCAATCAACCCCCTATACCCACGTCGCACTTGAACATGGCATGCACCAGCATACCAAAAGAATTGAGAAGGGAAGCGGTGAATACATCGCTTTCATCGTCTTGATCCCTGGTCAGTCCTATATTTGTTTCTTGCTCCTGCGTCGGCTCTCTTCCCCAGCTCGGGACTCCTCGCTGACTTTGCTTCACATCATTAGTCCTAGTGATTCTTTCTGGTATCTTTGCTGGTAAGTTATCTGATGAGTTATTCGAAAATGGAATCACTTCCTAATGCAACCTCGTTCTCTCTTTCCAGGTCTTACCCTTGGGTTAGTACCCTCAACCCTCTCGATCGTTGCGCAATGCTCAACATTGATTGCTTACAATTTATCTACAGGTACATGAGTTTGGACATGACACAGCTCACTATTTTGGCCTCCAGCGGTACGGAGAAGCAGAAAAAACACGCCCTCAAAATCATCCCAGTCAGAAAGAACGGCCATTTGCTTCTCACAACTCTTCTGCTGGTCAACATGATTGTCAATGAAACTTTGCCTGTCATTTCGGATCCAGTTCTAGGAGGTGGTGTACAAGCTGTAGTCGTTTCCACCGTCCGTAAGTACTTTCCCACAATCATGCGCCTTCCCATGATTGATTTCATAGTGACTGATTTGTTTGTTGTGATATTGATTTGTGTTACAGTGATCATTATCTTCAGTGAAATCATTCCGTCAGTCGTTGCTCCAACCCTTCGCTGGCCCCACTTTCGTCTTCTGTCTCTGATATGCTGTCTTCTATTAATCTCCTTCAATAGTCAAAGTATTTGCTCCCGTTACGGCTTGGTTGTTGGAAGTTCTGCTGCACCAGCTACTCAGATACTCATTTACTTGTTCTATCCAATTGGTAAGCCACACCGTTCATATTTATTGTCTCACGGTTGACTTACCTTACCATTCTCCTAGCTTGGCCCATCTCATGGATTCTCGAGAAGCTGCTCGGTAATCACAATGGTATCATCTACCGCAAGGGTGAGCTTCGTGAGCTTCTGAATCTCCATGCCGCCCGTGGACACAACGGAGGAGATTTGATGGACGACACCATTGGTATCGCACAAGGAGCTCTTGATTTACAGGACAAAGTGAGTCTCAGCTTCCTACTTCTGATTGTTGAAATCTTCTGATATTTGGGTTGTTTCTGTAGGTTGCGCGAGATGCCATGACGCCGCTATCTGAGGTGTTTATGCTTGAGGATACCACGCGTTTGGATTATGAAGTTCTTACTAAGATCGTCAGATCCGGACATTCAAGAATTCCAGTGTTCAAATACGTGTCCAAGCCTGACCTCGAGAAACCAGGCAAGGTCAAGGTCATCAAGAAGATTTTAGGTATCGTGCTTGTCAAAAACTTTGTACTTCTCGATCCTGAAGGTGAGTAACACGTGACTCTAGTCATTAGTAAATGAGTTGTTACTGAGTCAGCCTTTCATTCTTTGGCAGATGCGACTCCAATCATGAGCGTTCCTTTGAACCTCTTCCCATCCGTTGCCCAGGACGAACCCCTCTTAAATATGCTCAACAACTTCCAGGAGGGAAGAAGTCACCTCGCTATCGTATCTCGCCGAACCGTCCAACCAAAAACGTTGCCTCAAAAGGAAGACGATGTCGAATCTGTCATGATCGAAACTGCCGCTCTAGGTCTCAAGGACAAACTGCGTCACACGTTTGGTCTGGACAGTGATTCATCAGATGAAGAATCCGATCTAGAAATGGGAAATGTGAAGAAGTCTAAAGGAGATCTGAAGAAACAGAGGGAAGCAGAGAGAAAGGCGGCCAAGATGCATGGTCAAGGAGTGCCAGGGGATGCTCAAATGGCTCCTGGAAAGGTTCAGGAGTTCATCGAAGATCTTGAAGGTGAACCTTTGGGGTTGATTACGTTAGAAGATGTACTTGAGGAGCTGATTGGTGAAGAGATCGCTGATGAATGTAAGTAGCGTCCTACTCGCCACTCTGCTCAGATTAAACTTATCAATATTTCCCCTATTTTCTTTCCAGATGATGCTAAAAACGTTACTACAGGTGATGCTGAAGCGGCATATATTCCAGCTGAGGCTGAAGCTGCGATTGCTGCTGCTCAAGAAAGCCGAGATGCTGAGAAACAGAGATCTGCAGTCGCGACTGCGCCAGCGCCTGTCAAGATTCAACCGACCAAATCAAATGCTCAAGGCATAGCTCTCGTCAATAAGCTTGGTGCTATCGGCAGAAGAGCAACATCTCAACCTGGACGCAAACGCACCGCAGATCTTTCAGCTCCAGCTCCAGCTCCAGTTCCTACTGGCGCTGGCGTCAGTACCGGCTCTCCCAATCCTGCCACTCTCAAAACCCAGGTTCCACTTAAAATTCCGCCAACTTCTGTTGAACAAGCTGAAACTGCTCAGGTTGACGAGAAGCGCGGTGAAGGCTTCCCTGTCCCGAAGAAAAAACTTCCCTTCAAAGTGCGTACCACTCAGCTGTTCTTCCGACATGAAACTACCTCTGACCGATCCAATGAATCTTTTTTTTTTCTTTCTTTAGTCCATGTCCATCTCTGTCCCTCCTCCTCAGATCCTCACTGCAGGCACACCAGGCGCTCCCCTCGTCGCAACGCCGGCCGCTGTAGAATATGTGGCCGACAAAGACAGTGAGGAAAAGTAGAAGTAGCTAGACACTATATGTTTAATCTTTATTAGTATGTAGACGAGGGTAATATGGTATGAAGGTGTTTGTTTACACTGTTTCGAACGTGAAACTCGGCACCTCTGATTTTAAGGTTTTGGGGGGATGACACAAAGGCGTTCCCATCTCATTCCCGACCGTTGACGACCACCACAGCTGCCTTGAAGACCAGCCCGTCTAGCTCTTTCTTTTCTGTCAGTCTAGCTGAGAGAAAAAAACCATCGTATACGCAAGAAAAAGCCACAGGTGGATCTACTGGAATCGCGTCAAACGACGAAGAAGCCACTACGATTGATTTGCGGCGGCCTAATTCATTAAGTTTCGCATATTCTTCTCTATGGAACACTGTATCATACTGCGAAAGTTTTCTTTACGACCGTCACATTCGACGTTCGACTAGTGAGTGCTCGTCGTTCCAATAGACTTGGATTACAGAGAGGCTTCCAGGGTGCGCTGTGGAAGATTTCGACGCAGGGAGTGACGAGCGACCGGCAGTGTGATCACCATTTAGTGTTTAAACTGAACCTTACTTGCCCCTCAACTACGATCCCCTCCCAGCTGGCCATCCTTTCTGGACGGAGGTACAACTGAGATCTCTCCCAACAACCACCTGCTCGACATCTACCTCAGCGGCTGTCATACCATCCTAGCCTCTGGATTTTCTGGCTTCCCCGCGAGAGGCAAGCCCTCTCTGGATCAATTGAGGGATTCTCCTCCTGAACAGGTCCAGGATACCCTCCAGGTCAGTCTGGTCTAGTTGCTGTTCAAGGTGTGCAGGAGGCGGCTGACGATATCATTGCCTCGGGACGAAAATAAGGCCAGCAGCAGCGACAGCAATGCCAAACAGCAGTTTCGCGGGTACCGTCAGCCCTGCAACCTCCTCCCCTTCCTTCTCTTCCACATTCAGGCTTCCCAAAAACGTCATGTTTGCAGAGAGGAACTCTGTTCTTGAGAAAGACGAAGATGATGACGAAGGAGACGAGGATGACGATATTTTGGGACCGGCGGAGAGACGAGAATCTGTGAGTGAGCTTGCAACATAGCACTCTCCGAGGTTAATCCTAACTAGTACACATCATCTCCATCTACTCTTAGACAAAGTCTCTTGCTGACTTCCTCAGAAACACTGGTCCTGAATCGCTGACGCCGCCGATGGGTTCCAATCAACTAGCCTCGCAGTTTGGTGTTTCAGGTCAACAGAGCGCAGGTTCCAGCAACGTCAACGCTTCCCCTCTGACCAAGAAAGGATTCGGAAATATTTTTGGAACTGGTAGGAAGCACAAAGATTCTACAGCCAGTCGTAACGGCTCCTTCTCTGGCGCGTCATCAAACAGCTCCGCGAAGCCTGACATGAAGGGGTTGGAAAGATCTGTTACCACCACGGGGTAAGTAGTTCTTTTCTGATTTTCTCTCACCTCATTCACCAATCGTTTGCTAATCATGAGCAATTCATACCACCACTGACCTCACTAAACAAACAAACATCCTTCCATCACTTTCCGATTTCTTCCTCGCGTCGACACCGTCAGAATTCCGTATCATATCATCTCTCCACCTCCCTCCCATCGACCTCATTCTGGAGCCACTCAAAGCTCTACAATAACTTCCAGCCTCCCTCACTCTTTGTCCCTTCCAATGTTTGCTTCACCTTCCACGGAGGGTTCGCTCGCCAGCATATCACTCACCCAATCATCATTCTCATCTTCTGACACTCCAAAGTCTATGGTTCCTCGCTCTAGTCCTCGCGTCGATAAGGAGTTTGGTGGGAAGGTACCAAGTCAGGACGAGTTACGCGCGTTATTTTGTGAGTCCTGCTGCCGTCTATGGCTTCAACATGACCTGGAAGGTTCTGACTCTTTTACTAGATGACGGCGACCCGAGAGGAAAAGGCGCGCTCGGCAATACCATGAAACCTTTGCCGCGAAGTCAAAGTATACCTAAAGGCTTGGTGTCTTCGTACCCGAAGGAGAGCATTACAAAGGGAGACGAAGGTCGTGACGGGGACCGCAATGACCCATCATCATCTATATATATCGATCTGGAACAGGAGTCATCCAGATCCATCTCATCTACTTCAATAACCTCTCGGAGACATCTGGAATCTTCGACTGGCGAGTACACCCATCCGTCAACTTCTGCTGACCAAAACTCCTCTCCTCAAACACTCAAACTTCACAAATCTGATCCAGCCCTTGCTTCCCCTCCTGTCTTTGGTTCTTCAGGTCGTTCTAGACCAGGTGTTTCCTCAGATAGAAAGCTGTTCACCCCACCACCTCCCCTATCTAATCTTTCAACGTGCGCCTCGGCACCTCAAGCAGTTACTCCTTCAACCGGCTCTGGCAGAGAATCCCCAATCGACCCCGTTTTCGATGAACACAACGAAAGCAGCTGCAGAAGTGAGACGGAGGACTTTGGTGAACTTGCCAAGGAAATTGCTACAACGTACTCTACAGCTACTGTCACTGACAGGGGTAACAAGGATCTCGAGAAGAATGGTAAACCAGCGGCTTCAACAGGTCCTCCAACGTTGGTTCCTTCTGTTCCCACCATCTTGAAAAGAATCGAACGAAGACATATCGCCATTCAGACTCCCGAACCAGTAATTCATCAACGTGCCCCGATATCATCACATCACAGAGTTCAAAGCGCTGTTCAGACTTGGAACAGGGATGTCACCGATTACATGTCAGACGAGAATTACAGCCGAGTTTACAAGCGGGATTACAACTCGACTACAGGGACAGACGAGAAGCAGCTCGACAGCGAGAGTACTTTGGGATTACAGCTCCAACCTGCTGCCATAATTGAAAACAACAGCGATCCTGTCGCCGCCTCGATCTCCTCTGCCGAAACTGGTAGTTCACCATCGACATCCGTCTTGATGACACCTTCGAGCTCATTTAACTCCATGCCATTCCCATCACCACCTAGTATCGCCGGGTCAACTTCATCGATCTCCTTTCCATCGCCACCTGCAGTCTGGAAACCAGTCCTAACGAAACCAGCACCAGTCGGTTTCACTCCACCACCGCAAACTCTTCCAACAACTGCTTTATCTTCTATGTCCATACAGACTAGCAGTAATAACAACGTCCTCGGTAATGCCATGTTCAGTAAGGAGCGTGAGATCAAGGAGTTAAAGGACTTGTTGGCGCAGGAGAAGAAAAGGAGGCTGCAGTTAGAGGACACGATCCGAGGCCAGCAGAGCAGGTGGGACCTGATGAGCTCGTGGGCATTAGAAGTCATGGAGAGAGCTGAGCAGAAGGCTGCCCTCTTGAAGGCTGAGAATATCAAACTGAGGTGAGTTTTCTTACTTTCTCCATCATGTAATTGTCCGACATCCGGATCTAATCTTTCGTTCCGTGTACTTGCTACAGTCGTGATGCTGCACTTCTGAGAAAACTTGCATTTACCAACACACAATCAGCATCAGCACAAGGTTCAACCACTTAATGTCCTTGAACGAATCCTACATCACGAAATACAATTCGCATCATTACATCTTGTCATGCCATCCATATTTATATTCTTTCAAGCCTTCACGACTTCTTTCTCATCCATAACACTTTTTCTTTGGTTTTACAACCATCACAACATGGTTTCGCATTTGTTTCCTGTCTCTCCAATTCACGTCCTTTCTTGTCATTTCTTGAGTTGTCGTGTTTTCCTCATCCATCCTCAGGTCCTATATAGCCTCAAGCTTGCTAGTCCTACCGCATATCAGATTTCTTGGCTATGTCCAGTATTGTACAGCGAGATAGTGATTGATAAGAATAAGCAGAGCCTGGGACAAAAACACAAGCGAGGGCAAGCAGCACGACCTTCATTATATACCTAGGCCTGAGGGTTTCCCGAACGTTTACCAAAGGTTCTCATAGTCAAAAATTATGATCAGGTAGCAATATCTCTTCCATTATTTACACCTTTTATCGAGTCCTATTCTTTGTCACCGTATTGCTCTTCCCAAGCCTCCTCGATGGAAGTCACAAAGCTCTTCACAGTGTGTCCTGCGTCGCAACTCTTCCAAGTTGAGTCATGGATGCAGCGGATCTAATGTAGAAATCAACGTCGATCAATTAGAAAGGACCTCGCCGGGGAGAAGGCCGCAGCTCACCTCATCATTGATTAACAACGTCGCGCTCTTCCAGATCTCTCTCTCATGACTTTCCTTAACACTCTTCACTAGGAGTCGCTTCCCCTTATCGCTGGTGATACACTCTTCCAACACCTCCCATTCGATCCCAGACGTCTTGGCACACGACTGAGCTAGGGATACGTCGCCAATGCGACTAAAGTCAAAGTTCTGGCACTGAACAAAAGACCACCATTTGGATTGAGGAACGAGATTGGCTGCACAGAGCTGGTGAATGTTTCCTGTACATTCCGCTGTGTCGAGTTTGAAAGCCGGGTCAGGCCGCGTGTGTCTTGACAAGAGAAGCAATGAAATGACACTTACCTTCACCGTGCTTACAGATGACTTGGGGTAAGGGTTTAGATGAGTGAGATGAGGCGGATGTAGCAGAAGAACTGAGGCTGATGATAAGGAAGGGAGTATTAGTCGTCTGGAGGGAATAAGCGAACCAGTAAAAAGGACAGAGTACGTCTTTTTCACTGACTTTCCAATGTAGACCATCTTGAGATTAACCTTGTTGCCGACTTGATCTAGAACCTTATCAAACATATTCTCCATCAGTAGAGCATCAGGGCTACCAAAGACAAAGAATGATGCCATCAGCGATTTCCCAACCCTCTCTTTTCGATAGTGACACCCAATGACTTACCATTTGCTCATCACACCCAGAGTGACATGAATGAGCTGATCTCCCACGTAAGGTTTCTCCTTGTTCTGGAAAGTGAGGAAGGGAAAGTGGACTGCTCGAGCGGAATCCAGCAGAGCGAGGACAGACAAAAGGATTGCTGGGGAATACAAGAGCTTCGTCATACTGATTGTGGGAAGTGATATGATGTCGTCTGACGTTCTGTGTAGTAGCTGCTGTTTGGGAGTTAGAAATGTCGAGAGCTTTAGTCTTCCCGCCCCGACGTCGTCAGTGGCGAGGCCGGATGGGTTCTACTCTGTTTCTCTACGCTACAGAGACAAGAGAGCAGTCGTTTATCTGGCTCCTTGCCATTCCACTAGTGACAAGCTGGGTCAAATGCTATTTTAATTTCTGCGCCACCCTCACACAAGCTGGGAACACCTCTGAATGAAAGTTTGATTCTTCCCCTCAACACATCTTCAAACATCAAACAGCAGATTCTTACATTAGGGATGGCTCAAAACTCGCTCAAGGGAATGCAGAAGGCATCAGGTTCAGGAGGTCGAGCATCCACCAAGAAGTCATCCAATCCAAAGAAAGGAGCCAAGTCCATTCCACCGAAGAAGACGAGTGCTGTCGTGCACAGGACAATGCAGAAGGTCAGCAGCTACGCTTACTTTATATTCCGTTTATTCTCTCCGAAGATGGGAATGTTTTGCTAATTTAATTCATCTGTTGCCGGCAAAATTTTGGGTCGTACCTCCCTTCATTCACAGAATCTATCAGCTAAGATCAATAACTCGATTGAGAAGCAGATGGTTACAGCTGCCTCTCAGGGCAAATTAACAATCATGAAGGGCAAAGGAGTTGAAGATTCTGCGTAGGCTTTAGTTTCTCGAATTGAGGTCATTGTGTTGCAGTGCATCCCTAACTCACCTTTGCCCTTTCTTCGCTCCAGTGGTGGATCTTCCAAACCTCTTAAATATGGAAAGCTCAATCCAAAGGATAGGCAAAACATCTAGATGGCAGAAGATTTGTGTCGGGCGAAAGTTGTGGTGACTTGTGTAGGGTGAGTGTCCGTCCTCCAGGTCTTTAGTTTCTGTCTTTAGGGTTTCAAATCACACGCTTGACACGAAGGTGCATTTTCTTACATGTGTGTTTCTTTGTTCAAACAGATGCTCGAGAAATGTGTTGTATGTAAAAGAAATGACGAGTCGAGACTCCCTGAGCTGCTTGCAGCTTCGAAAGAGACATTACACTTGCCCCACCCAAACCCTTGCCTTGTTATCTTCAGCACCGCCAGAAACAATATGTCAATCATGCAGGAGAAATTCGATGGCTCGATTCTGGTCGAAGTTGCTCATCTGCAACGACCGTACAATCTGCGTCCTGGTCGAGTTTGGAAACATGGCCTCCAACCTGTAAGATGGGACGATCATGTCAGCGTTGGGAAAGTGGGCTAGAGTATTTTGGAAACAACGTACTGAGTTATCTCATCCTGCGTCGGTGCCCTTGCCTCCGCTGAGTGAACGCTGCCTGACAAGCCCTGCACCCACTGACCCAACACACCGCCCGCCGTAGATGCTCTCGTTGGAGGGGCAAGTCTGGTTTGAGACGATCGAGATCCGGTTGTAGGCTGTTCCGGTTGAGGTTGAGGCTGAGTGGTGGGTATTGAAGCTGCTGCTTGATTAGGTGTCGACAGCGTCGTCGTGCTAGGTGTGTTGGTACCCCCTGACGTCCTCCTTCTATTCACAACGCCCCCATTCAGCAACCTGCCCATGCCCGAGCTATCGCTTATTCCAAATCTTACTACCGACGGAGGCATGACGAACTGCTCCTCCGGCCAGGGGTTCTGGTGACGTCGAGGTGGTGGGGCGGGCGTCGTGGTGGCTGCCATCCAGTCCGCGAAGCGGTTTGACACGTTGGCGAGTATCAGAATACTCTCTTTCGAGAATGCTTGGTTTCTGAAAGTATTTCCGATGAGGATGCCAACGATGGACGAGACAACCGATGAAGGGAGGTTTACAGTCGCGAGGATGAACGAGAGGATGTATGTGGAAAGGAATTTCTCCGAAAGGACAAGGTGGAAGGCCTTGAAGGCGTACAACGGCGGAACCATCTGGTAGTGCTGGGAAAGGATCGAGATTATGAGAGCTGTTGGGCCAGGTGAAATCATTTTGAGGGAGGTGTGCTTTTGAAAGAGAAGTAAGCAAGCAGTTGAGAGAATAGCTGAGAAGACCAAAGTGAAGAGGACGAAGGACTGCAACAGGAAGTCTTCAGCACAAAACCTTATGGGACTTGATTCAAGGTCAACTCACAGCAAACTTCCTTGAACCCCACTGACGCTCGATGTTTCTCGATATATTATACAAGAGTAGTTCAGCCAAGAACAGCTCACTTGAGTTGACATATGTGAGTTGAAACAAGATGATTCTCCAGTACTGTAGGAAATAGGTCAGGGTCGATCAATGATAGAGACGGCAGACGACGACGACGACGACCAAGGGCCCACTTACCTGGTGATATCGTGTCACGTGTGGAACCAATCGGAGGAAAGCATATGGTTTCAGATCGAGGAGAGAGACAGCCAGTGATGATATGGCAAGGCCAACCATCAAGGATCGAGTGACCAAAGCACCGTTAAAGCCTGTACGACGCGGAGATGTAAGCAAAGCTAACCCCCCGTCTACTAAGAAAGGACGAGCTGCCTTACCTGACATCCCATCAGCAGAAGACTTGGGAGCCCAAAGTAACTGGCAGTTTGCCCTGTTGAGCTTTTGGGCTGAGCTGAAGCAAGAGCGTGGCAAAGGGAAAACAAGCGAATGAGGCAAAAAGGTTCGACCTCTGCGTCGCTCTCGAAGGCTAGGGTTGCCTTGCTCTCGAACCACATTAGTCCGTCGCAACCTCCAAGGGAATCCCTCCCCAGGCCTCAGCTCCAGCAGGATTGCGCCCTCTTACCCAGGTGTACAAGAAGCGCTCCATTGCGCAAGCCTTGCCCTCAGCCCTTCCTCCTCGAAAAACCGGAGTCGAGCAGCTGACTGGCGACGATGGCATTGACCAATCTTCCAAACACCAAAGAACGACTCGACTTTTATGACAAGGTCATCATCCTCTCGTCAACAAACCCTGATGCTGAGGGAATGACACAGGCTGTAGCGACTTTTACTCACCGCTTGGACAGAGAGTAAGTTTCATTGCGCTGCTCGTGCGGCTCGTGCTGCCCTTTCCCCTTTTTCGTTCGCGCTGCGACCAACTCTATGCGACAGTTGGACCAATGTTCTCACACCATCTCTGCTTACGTTTTTCCTAGCTGGCTCTTCATCCGACACGATGTCTATCACCACATGTCGACGTCGCAGTACTCGATCCTGGAATTCATCAACGCGGACCAGGCGAAGAAAGCAATCGCTCTGCCTGATATGGCTTACAACTGTCCAAAACAGAATATTGTCCTCTTGGCTACACCAGCCCTCAAGTTCTTACCCAACATCCTACCAAACCCACAAGTACCTGTCGTCAGGCTCTCTGTCCCGTCAAATGACCCGAAATACTACGCAACCTATTGCTGCCTTTTCGACCACATGAGGTGGCAAGTCGACTCTCGTTACCTGCGCGATTTGAACAAGATTGGACACAAGGAAATGAAGAAGGTGTTGGAGGAGTCAAAGAGGCTTGAGGTCTCGTTGAAAGAGACTCGAATTCATTTGGACGTGACCAAGAGGCACGCCGAAAAAGCTGAACTTGAGAAGGGCGCCTACTCTGCTGAGGTAAGGAAACTGAGAGCTGAGATTGCTGGTAAATCACCTTCTCCGTATGGCCGTCTATCAGCGGAGGGCAGCACTCTAGCAACTACTTCTTCAGCTCCACCGTTCGGAGCTGGCGGCACCGCTCGCCCATCTACTTTCGTCCCAGCAACAGACACTCCAACAAGTACTATCACTCCCTTCACTCCCCAACCTTTCTCAGCTGCTGCCTCATTAGCCCAGCACAAAACAGTCAGCGACACCAACGCGCCAGATGTAGCAGCTAATGCTGGCCCTTCCATTATTGCCTCAGAACAGGAAGACAACAAGAGCAAGGTCTTCGACGCTGCAGACCCTCTTGGCAATAGCAAACTGGTAGAAGAGCTGGATGCCGCCAAGAAAAAGATTCCAAAACTCGAACTACAAGTTGCCAAACTCACCGCCATTCTCAAGAATTTCGACCGAGAGATTGCTCGACTAGAGAAGATTGATATAGATCATCGAACTGAGAAGAAGGTATGGGATACCGCGCTGAAGGAGAGTCGTGGTGCGGCTGAGAGTTGGAAGAAGAAGAGTGACGAATTGGACAGGAGGTTGAAGGAAAGCAAAAGTGAGCTTGCGACTAGCTCGAAGCTTCTCAACGGAGTTCCTTCCTACAATCAAGATCACTACAAAAAACCCAGAGTCCAAGGGTAAGCTACCATTTTCTGCTCTTCACTTTCAGCTCTGAACTCTGATTATTCCTGTTCTCGTCGCTGCTTTTGTCGTAGTGTCCTCAACGGCGATGCTGGTAGGTCACATTACCCCTTCTTTTTTCCCTTTTTTTTATTCACCAGTCGTGTTGTGTCATAGTCTCACACCTTAAAGTCTTACCGAACGGCTCACTCTCCTCGCCGTTGTTGGATCTTCCTTACCTCCAGCAATCCTCCGCAACCTACCCTCTTCCTAAAGAGTTCCCAGAATTTGTTTTCCCACCTGAACTTGCGCCAAAACACTGGGTCGAAAGCTCTTCTCGTTTGTTAAATGCGCTTGGCAACGACAAGAATCCAGTCGGAACAGAGCTTTCCCAAATCGCTCTCCTGTCGGCCAGTTTGATCAAACCAGCGTTGATTCCAGATGAGCTTCGAGATGATCCTGCTTGGTCTGGATACATGGGTAACCCTACCTCCGACATCGTCCTGTACGGAGAACTCGGTGGAGTCAGATCCAACTTGAAGAGAGGTAGAGAAGGTCTCCTTAAGGACCCTTCACGAATCAAAAGGTCGAGACCAGAGTTTGACAGCTGTATGTTTAGATTCTTCAATAGCAAGGATTCCATATGGCTGCCGTTCTCTGACACATTTTGCACTCATTGCTTCGTTCTTCTCAACCCAGTGGGTAACGAACTCAAACGCCCAAATATGCCGCGAAAACCTGCCGCCAAGAGACCAACTGGAGAGAATTCTAACAGCATCCGGAATCGTGGTAGATGGATGCCAGATAGATGCATGGCTTGTCGTACAAGAAAGAAACGATGCGACAAGGTCATGCCTGTTTGTGGAGATGTAAGTAAACTTTCGTCCCATTATCTGTTTTTGTTCGTTTTATCCGAGCACTGACAACTTCTGTAACTCCGTCCAGTGCCAGAAGAAGGGTACCAAATGTGAATATGGAGGCAGACCAGGTCATGCTCCTGGTCACAGCGCGATGGGTATGACTCTTGGTGGTGCAGCACAACCAATGATGGCTGGTGAAGAAGCTAACCAAGCGACTGGCGAAAGTAATGGTGCAGAAACTAGAGAAGGCTCTATTGGATCTGGAGGTAGGCCATTCCTCGACCTGAATTTTTTTTTTTTACGTTTAACAAATTCTGACGCAATCTCTGTTGGTCTAGGTGTGGATGCTGGTCCTTCTGAAGGTGCAGCACCTGATGGAACAGCTAACAGTGAGCCTTTAATGATTGATTTCTCCATATGTGTGCGATCTTGCTGAGAGCCTGTCTTACCCTCTCTCCCAGGTGGCGCTGAAAACATGGACGTTGACATGCCATCGTCTCCGGACGGCTCCGTCTCTGAAAGCGTCTCAGAAGAAAATGAGGATCTTGAGTCTGAACAGGATGACGATCAAGACCCATCAACTCTCCCCGCCGCGGATGTAGCTTATTCCATGGAGCCGATCAACAAGTGATTTATGTCGAGGTGCATTTTTATCTCCCGCGCTTACCCTAGCGTAGCATCGACGTTTTTCCCGTATTCCTATCCTTTGTTGTTACATCTGAACTGATAGTGCGGCTTGCTGGCTGTAAGCAAGCAATGGTGTACCTACACACATCATGAAGTTTAGACAGAGACGTAATGTAATCGATGCTTTGACGGTGTCCTATTGAGTTTCTCTGCCACCCTTCTTCGGGAGTTCTTCTCTCGTCGTTGTCATTCATTGCGGTTCTGTGATGACGATGTTCACGATGTCTGTGAGAGTGCACGCGGGAGCACGCTAGAATCACATTCATGGTCAGAAACGAAAGAAAAACAGACCGTAGTTGACGATGAATTAGTTGAAGTCAGGGTTCTTGGCAGTGAAAGTGAATAGAGAGATCAAGACTGTGAACAGAAAGCTAGAAATGAACGCACAGGTCAGTGAACATCGATCACAATCTCACGACACGACTCAAAGAGTAAATGCTGCTAACAATGAGAAGGAGGTTTACATGTTCCACACACCAGCATGGAGGTAGAGTGGTTAAGTGAAAATACATAAACTCCCTCGTGTGTTTTTGAGAAGTTAGGAGCCAAGGTTTATCTGCGCAAAGCGATAGCGGCATAGGCAGTCCCACAAACAAACCGAGAGATTCCGAGTCTCCGACCTTGGTATCTTCTTTCCTGCTTATTTCACTCGAACTGGCTACTTGGTGTCTCCATTGAGAAAACTTGTTAACACGTTGGCAGCCTTGAAATTAGGTTGGACATTGTGCTGGATACATTTCGTTTGAAGGAGCTCGACAAAGCAGTTTTCTTCTTTTTCCGCTCTGTCAACGAAATGGCCGACAATAATATGTGTACATTTGATTCGGGCTATTAAGACTCTTCAGAATGGGACTGCTATCCTGCTGCCAGAGGGCTCTGCTATTTGTATCGTCGCATTGGCTTGAGCCCCTCGCGAGTCTGGTGGCGGCCAGAAAAAGGTGCACTTCGGTAAAACTGCTTCGCATTGACCCGCTCGCTGGCTCGGAGCCCAAACAAGCTGCAGCCAACGACATCCTCAAATTTGCAACCAACTCCTCTTTCTCTCTCCAGAGTATTGTTCATCTGAACCATGACCGACCTGTTTCTGGCCATCGACGGGGGAGGAACGAAAACCGCATCAGTCATTACAGCCAAGCATCTTGAAACTGGAGAGGTGACGGTACTCGCAAGAGGAGTATCAGGTAGCAGCAACTTCACTGAAGTTGGTCCACTTTGTGAGTAGGCATGCTTTGAATCTTCGTATGAAGGAGAATCAAATTCACCGACGGACACGCGACGTTACTAACCACCGATTATCATACCTCTCACAGTGTCTGTGCTGGAGTGAGCTTGTCCTAGCAGCTGCATATCCTATGCTGTACTACTGATCACTCTGTCAATTCCCGTTGCCCTATAGAATTAAACGAGCGACGGAGAACGCTATCGCGCAGCTCAGCATGTCTTACTTCACATCTCCACCTCCCGCACCCACGCTTCTTCCCTTACCCAAAAGCTTAATCAAGTTCAAGAAAGTTTGGTGTGCCATATCTGGCGTTGATAACCCCCCGGATGTCGTCGCCCTCACCCCACCAATGGTTGCCTACTACGACATTAACCCTGAAGACGTGTTAGTCCAGAACGACGCATATCTGTTGGGAGCTCCAATCCTGATGAATAGCTGTAATAATGGGGTGGTGACTATTGCAGGAACAGGTGCGTTTCTAGCCCTTTCTATCATTCCCAAGCAGCCAATCTGACTTGTCCGTTGAGAATTGCGTTTGTCGGCTATGTAGGCTCCATTTGCCAAAGCCTTGAAGTCAAGAATGGCAATCTAGAACCTGTTGGAAAACGTGGCGGGTTTGGTTTCCTTCTGGGCGATGACGGAGGTGGTAAGAGCGTGTCGGTCACTTCAATCTGCTTCGTTGAAGGCTCACATCCGTCCTTTCCTTCTAGCTTTCCATATTGGCAGAGAAGCTCTCAGAGAGGTTCTCTATGCACACGACAAAAATTTCAGTGCCGACACCGGCGGACCCATGGAGACGGGCATCAAAGCTCACTTTAAAGTAAACAAAGTGGAAGAGATGTTGGCTCAAGTGGCGAGTTTTGATATGACATTTCCTCCTCTGCTCCTGAATAGAAGAAGGCTCATTGTTTTATCTTTCATTCAGTACTATTTGGATCCGGATTCATCAAAATTAACAGGTGAAGCGGAGAACGAAAGGAAACTTCGCATCGCGGAAAGTTAGTTTTTCCTCTGCCTTGCTCTTTGTCTTAATGCAATGAATGACCGGAAGTGTTCTTTACTTCCCCCTCCTTCCCAGCTACACGAATCGTTCTGGCAACAGCTCTCGACTCGACGAACCCCGACCCACTCGCGCTGAAGGTGCTCAAGACCTGCGCTCGTCGTCTAGCAGAAGACATCGCCTCCCTGTGCGAGAACCCTAAAATCAACCCAAGTGAAGGCACTATTGGAATGGGTGGAGGTGTGTTAAGTCAGAAGGGGTACAGAGACATCTTTTTGGCAGAGCTGAAAGGTCTTGGGGTTGTGTTTAAGTACGAGAATCTGGTCGAGGATCCTGCTCTGGCTGGTGCCGAAACACTGGCTAAAAGGAGTTAGACTATGCACGTCTTTTTGTTTTCGGGGGGTAATCTCGAAACCGAGAGCTCATTGCGATCGCAGTATTAGTCTCGAAAGCGCGAACTGAGTTCCCACTCAGACACAATAGTGGAAGGATACCTTTCAAACTCCAAATCTTGTCAGAGGAGTTATGGATGGTTTACGTGACGGTTCAATGATCGCGACCGATGACACCTCCTGTATCTTGAAATCGGCTCTGTTTCGGATTGCCTCAAACGACGACCAGCGACATCTGTTGGTATGGCCCAGTTTCTGCCTCTGAGGAAAAATCTATGTCACATCAAGACAGGTCATACCCTGTATCATCTGCACCCCCAGCACACTACCTTCAGCTTCCGTACACCGTATTCCGTGCTTCTATCGTCGAGGCAGTCAGCAGCAGTAGTCACAACTCGCTTCTACTCAAATGGAACTAAATCTCCTGACGCAGCACCACGTCAGCAGCAGCCTGATGAGTCTGTGAAGAAGCCAGATCCTGCTGTTGAAGCTGCAGTTGCCAAAGCTGAAGCGACCGTCCCACCCCCGCCGCCGCCCATTCCCGTTCCAGCATCTCAGGACGCCCTCGACTGGTCCATCATCAAGACCTTGATCAGAAACGTATGGCCCAAGGATAACTACTACATCAGAGCTAGGGTCGTATTAGCGGTTGGACTCCTCATTGGTGGGAAAGTAAGTCTTAAAATCGTCTCGTCGAGCGACGTGCCGTTACTGATGTTTGGCTTTCGCCTTAGGTGTTGAACGTACAAGTTCCTTTCTTCTTCAAGGATGTTATTGATAGCTTGAACATGCCTATTACAGGCTCTTCAACTGTCCTAGTGGTTGCAGGAGCCAGTATAGCGGGATGTGAGCCTCCTGTATATGATCAATCCGCTACTCAGTTGTTGACTCTACGACCACATTCTACTTTGGATATAGATGCTCTTGCTAGAATCTTTTCAACTCTCTTCTCAGAGCTTCGAAACGCAATCTTTGCATCCGTCTCACAGACGGCCATAAGGAAGGTCGCAGGGGATACTTTTGCTCATTTGTTGAACATGGATCTTGGCTGGCATCTGGGTAGACAAACTGGTGGCTTAATCAGAGCTATTGATAGAGGAACCAAGTGAGTCTTCGCTTCTCGCGCAATGCCGTCTGGCGTCTGATGGCTGAGCACGTCATTGTCCGTGCAACAGAGGAATATCATTCTTGTTGCAGGCAGTGGTCTTTCACATTGTCCCAACTGCATTCGAGATCACAATGGTCTGCGGGATCTTAGTATGTGTACCATTCACCCTGCAGTGGATATTTACAACTAGCTCACAGTCAAACTTCTTCCAGACATACAAATTCGGGTGGGATTTTGCAGCGGTGACAGCTATTACCCTTGGTCTGTACTCATGGTTCACCATTCAAACTACTGCTTGGAGGTGAGTGTTCGATCGTTCCTCCATGATCTTCAAGTAGAAGCGCAGTCATTCACCTGGACTCCTCCCTCTCGACAGAACCAAATTCCGAAAACAAGCAAACGATGCCGATAATAAAGGTGCTTCATTAGCAACAGATTCTTTGATCAATTACGAAGCTGTGAAAGTAAGTCAATTCCCACAGAACCTTTGGATTGGTACTGATATTGACACTTCGCTTTTTCTTTAGCACTACACCAATGAAAAGTTCGAAGTAGCTCAGTATGACAAGACACTGAAATCTTATGAGGAAGCTTCCATCAAGATATCTACAAGTCTAGCGGCTCTCAATTCAGGCCAAAATGTCATCTTCTCAACTGCTTTGACTGCCATGATGTTTATGGCTGCTCAAGGGGTGTTAAATGGTAAGAAAGGGCGTTCGTGGCTACTTTGTATTTTACTAAGTTGAGTGTCGATTTCAGGAACCATGACTGTTGGAGACTTGGTCATGATCAATCAGCTGCTCTTCCAGCTCTCGCTACCTCTGAACTTCTTGGGGACAGTTTATCGTGAACTTCGCCAGAGCTTAATTGACATGGAAGTCTTGTTTACTATAGGATCACTGAATATCCCAATCAAGGTCTGTCAATTTCGCTTGGGTCGTGATAACCTCGCGACGAGTAGTTTGACCTTGCCATTTTTTGTCTGTTGCTCTACAGGATACCGTCACCTCCCGCCCATTTGAATTTAAAGGCGGCCAAATCAAGTTTGAAAACGTTTCGTTCAGATACCACCCTGACAGACCTATCTTCAAAGATCTTTCTTTCACCATCCCAGCTGGTAAAAAAGTCGCCATCGTTGGTCCCTCTGGCTGTGGTAAATCAACTATCTTCAGGCTTCTCTACCGGTTTTACTCTCCCAATAGTGGCCAAATCTTGATCGACGGTCAACCTATAGATTCTTTGCAGCTGGACTCGGTCAGGAAAGCTATTGGCGTTGTACCTCAAGACACCCCACTCTTCCATGCCGACATCATGCACAACGTGCGATACGGGCGCCTGGAGGCTACAGATGAAGAGGTCAAGGAGGCAGCCAGGAAGGCCCATGTTGCTCCGACCATCGAAAGCTTGCCTGATAAGTACGCAACCAAGGTTGGAGAGCGAGGTTTGATGATCTCGGGTGGAGAGAAGCAGCGATTAGCGATTGCTCGAGTCCTGCTAAAGAATCCGCCAATTATTTTCTTCGATGAAGCTGTGAGCTGTTTATTTTCACGGTTGTAGTTGTGTTCAAGTGCTGTTGTTGACAAGTCTTTCTTTCACAGACGTCTGCTCTGGATAGTAGGACAGAGCATGATGTTATGGCAACAATCAATAGCATGTTGTCTGAAGAAAAGCGGACTTCAGTCTTCATCGCACACAGATTGAGAACCATCAGTGACGCAGGTGAGTGCCCGCTGCCAACGAGCAAGGCACAGTGTAGATTTCTGACTCCTCCCGTTTCTAGATCACATAATCGTTCTGAACGCTGGAGAGGTCGCTGAAGAAGGCACTCATGAGCAACTTCTCGCCATTCCTAACGGAATCTACGCTGGACTATGGAACACGCAACTCAGTCTTGATTCTGGCCTTGGTCCAGATGGCTCATCGAGCGAAGAAGTCAGTGAAAAGGGAGGACTGTAATTGTGAAATCTGCTTGCGTATTAGATATAGACTTGTTGTACCAACATTATTAAACTGCTTCATATTCAACTGCTACAACGAAGACGTCTTGAAAGATTGGACTAGATTGAGATCTTACGCCAACGCTCCCACTCCGAAACTTGCTACACTTCCTATCAACAATCCTCCTGTCAAGAAGAAAGCGGCCAAAGTACCAGCAACATCTCTTTCCGCTGGTGAGATATGTGGGTTATCACGCGGCGAAGCTGCTAGAATCATGCAGTTCGAGCTGGTCGATCAAAGAAAAGAAAGGGCAGGTCAGTCAAAAATCTAAATAAAATATAAAGGTTGCACATATCTAACCTGAGAAAGCCATTGCTGGCGCCCATCGCGGTGACCACAGCCAAGAATCCGAAGTCGGAAGAAATGAGTGGGTCTATTGATCCTGCGATATTACACGCCATGACCAGTGGTAAGAAAATGAGCCTTGAAGCTGATAGTACCATGATGACTGGCTGGGATTTCAAGATGAAGAACGTTGGCAGAGTTCTCCCAAGGAAATCGAAGGCTGATGCAAGGCAACTGAAAGTCAGCTATGGTGTACTACGAAGCAGTAAAAAAAAATGTCTCCTACTGTTGAACGCGAGGAAGTGGAGTGGAATGAAAAGACGAAGAGGAATTAAACCATCCGCTGAGGATGGAATCACTCTGGTAGTTAAAACCGGGAAAACAGACTACAAAGATGGAAACAAGACCACGAGAATCGTCAGATTGTGTTGCCACGGAGTACCCGCAATAAGGGAAATCCAGAGTGATACGTACCAATGTGACAGCGAAAACACAACAGACCGTCACCTCAATCCTCCAATTTCTCCTCAACACTCCTAGCACGACCCCTTTGTCTGATGAATGTTTGCCTAGTATTAACGCCCTATCCAATCCTTCTTCCACATCTTGAGGATAAGGAGGCATCAATTGCTCAATGCTGCGTTCCATCTCAATGGAAGAACGATCTTGATCCAACAAAGCATCCGTCGATAAGGCGTCGAAGTCGTCTTCATTGTCGGAGAGAGTCTCCAAGAGTTTGACATAGCGAGGGTGTTTGACAAGGGCAGTGAAGGACATGATGGTGGTAACCAAAAATAAGACTCCTGTGCCGACAAACAGGATCGTTGGGCCAGCCGTGGGTGAACGAGGGACGGCGTCTTCTGTCAAAGGGTCGGATTTATGTTGAGATGGTACTGATGATGTCAGGACTTGAACGAGTGAAACTCCGACAGCAATCAAACCCATCCCACTCTGCACGCCTTGGACGGACGAGGAGCCCATCAAAGAGCTGATGGCGACGACTCCTTTTTGGAGAACTGACCCACACGACGTCGCTCCAATACTATAGATCACCAAAAATGCAAACGTCAAGCTGTTTGGGAGAGCTTCATCGACGTGAAGAACGAAGAATAGGAGTAGAACCAGGTGCAAGCCTAACAAGCCATAAAGTGAAGGCAGGACCCCTGCCGCTGGTTTCGACTGTAGGTTTAATTCAAGAATTATCATTGATCTTAGTTTCAGCGTTTGACACGAAGACCGTTCAAAGCTGCGAGGTTACATACTGCGGAAGACGTCCAAGTAACCACGCCGAGCCCAATAAAGTTAGTCAAAGTAGATATGCTGGAAATTGTTGAGGCGACATTGATGGCATAGAATGAATCGGGTGGGAATAGAGAGTACATGTGAGGGAAAGCTGATATCATGACTGGTGAAAGCAGCAGAAGCAGCACAAAGGTATCAGAAAAAGGTGTTACGATCAAGAAGCAGCGTAAAATTATGCTCACCATTCCAAGGCAGCAGAACAGAAGCTCCCAGGATCCAAAAAGTATAGGTTGTAGACGAATGCTGGGCTTTAGGAGGTAAGAGAGCCTCGCTGCTGGGGTTATGTGGTCGTCCCATGTCGTCCGCTTCACTCTCCATGACTTCTTCGCGACCGTTAAGTAGTCAAAACACAATAGGAGCCTAGTGATGACGCTGATTGACCAGTCCGATGGTGGACGGTCTGTGGTGAAACTGCAGCGCTTGGAACGACTTCGCGTCGTATTGGGTCGAAATTTCCGTATGAAAAGCTTATTTGCCGCCTCTTTCGTCATGATGCTATCATACACTTGCAATCAAATCCCTCTAGACATCAGGCAATGAAGGATATCCATACGATGAGGTCCGATCGCCACCGCAAAGCTACCCGACACCTATTGGATTCTGTCTGGTGGTACCGGCTGGTAAGGGCTGGCTAACAGCTCCTGTTGGTCCTTCGGTAGCATAGCCAGACCCTCTGGGACAAATTGATTTTTCTTCCAAGAGTTCAGCTTGAGTTCAGGTAGCTCGCTGACCCGCCTCTCCACATTTCTGCCTCTAACCAACCTCCTCCTCTCCGTCTTGGTTGGTCCCCATCTCGAGTGATATTCTTCAAGAGACTCTGCCACTCGTTGCGCTCTCCTTCGGGCTAGTTCAGCACTGAATTCTAGCTTGACCATCTTGACCAATGTTTCGCCAGTGATAGGCTCTGACATAATGTCCTGCTCCTCACCCCTCAGCACTCTAACCTTCCTCGCCTCATAGTCCTCCTCAGCAATCTTGATCCATTGTTGGAGTTCTTCGTGGTTCAGAGCTCTCTCCTGATCCCACTTCTTCTGCCTCTTCCACCTTGAATCCGGTCGTGATAGTTCCTGAGATGTGAAAAGCTCCATTGGTAGGTGATTCGTTTCTTCATCACCACCCTTGATTTGACGAATGTAGCTGTCCGGAATTTCGTTGGAGGTCAGATCAACGAGTAAAGGTTCTTCGGGTTGCCAAGTTTGATCTTCAGCGACTTCCCAAGAGGTGATGTTGGGATGGTCGCTCGTACCTATCATGGTTGAAATGCAAGTGTAGCAAAACATCAAACATAAGACAGGGGGACAGATTTCTAGTTGGGTTGGCCTGTAACTTACTATCAGCTGGTTGCTCCCACACCGTCTCAATTGGCATCTCGATGTCAAAACTGGCTTCGTCCTCAGTTTCCCATTTCCAAGGAATCTGGATTCGAGGAGTTTCCAACCCAACAAGCTGCGGATATGTGCTGTTGGTAAACCTTTCCCAGTACCACCCATCGAGTGCTTTGTATTCTACTGCTTCTGTAGCTTCGAGACTCGTTGCAAAGACACTGCGGAGAACAGAGAATCAGAACATGCACCGATACAAGCTGAGATGTTGAATAACACTTACGGTACCAGACCATTCTTCTCTGCTCTGAATTTTGCATCTTGTGGGTTCTCTATCAGCGTTTCCAATGGGTACTGGACCTGTTGGCGTGGGAAGTAACCAAGGAAAAGTTCGACGTTGCCCAGCGGGAATGACTGGTATTTTCTCTCTTGCTCCTGCCTATCTTGTTTCTCAACTTTCCCATCCTCTGGATTGTACGGGTTGTAGTCGGATTTGGGGGGCTGAACAGGTCTCTTGAATTCGGTCTACAATCCATCGAGGTGCAAAAAGTTAAGAAAGCGGACTGGCAGGTCTTCAGGGTTGGACTAGTCTTACAGAAATTTCTTCTACTTCAACCGACCCAAGCAACTTGTTTACATTCCTGACGGTGAGAATTCGAGGAACTCTCTCCAGTCCAGGTATGCTCAAGTCGTCCGCCTCATACATCCATTCATCCCAATCCCTCGAGGATTTGCTCACTCTGGCATCTGCTTTTTTGTCTCCGCTTCTCACCACCCTCAGCTTTTCACCAACAACAATGTTGACCTGAGCAACCCTGAAATCTGGATTGGTCCATTCCTTCCAGCGCTCAGGCGCTTTTCCTAAATGGCGTTTCTTTCCAACTTTGGGGTACTAAGAACCACATTCACAGGGGAGAAAATTGTAATACAGTAATTTTTGAAGATGAGCAGAAGCTGTCAGTCACAACAAAGCCAGAGCAAGAAAGGGAAAATTGATGGCTCACCCAGCCAGCGTCTGCTGCTTCTTTTCGAGCTCCTACTGGTTTCTCAATCATGTGTCGGAAGTTCTTCTCTACAGGCTTTTGAGGAATGGTATGGGGAATGGGCAATGTGTCCAAAAATCGTTGAGAGTTTATCACCGGGAGGACTTCTCTAGAAATGATGCCCTTCTTGACCTTCACTGCTTCGCTCTCCTTGTCTTCCGTCAAAGCAACAGACAGGCGATGGTAAGGGACAACTGGTTTCACATGTAAAGAGAGTTCTGCTATCGCAGCTCGTGCCCTGAGTGTAGGCCTCATTGTTCGAGGTATTGATGGTTTGAGTGTTCGGCGCGAAAAAAATGAGAAGGACGACGAAGATAACTATTACTTTCTCCTCAGGACTTTTTATGCCTTCTCGAATGCGCAATCCAAGCAGGTAATTATGACATTGTATAAGTAGCACCCTAGTAGAAGTCTCTCCTTCTGTCTTCAGCACCAGATCTTATACCAGAGCTCCGGAAAAGCGGACCATGCACAAAGCCCATATCATCATAACCCGCACCTAGAGATGATCCTTCAGGCCACAATGGGATTGGACTTCTTTTACTTGGGTTCAAAGAGTCAACAAGGACCTCAAACGGTCGCGCGCCGTTCCAACCATCGTCACTTGACATTCGTCGGCGGTGACGGCCGCTCGTGCCAGATGGTAAATGATGCGGATCTAGTTCAATGAGTTGTGTACGATTACGGTAGAATCCCAAGTGTAGTCGATGCTAACAAAGTTTGAGATGATGGAGAATGGCACAACAAGCAGAGGAGTCAGCGTCAAGAAAATCGTAGCGTACAGAAATAGACAACTCACTGATTCAAATATCCTCTCCCATCTTCTACCGAGAGATGTAACGTGTTGTCCATGGCGTCCTTCATCATCAACGATCGCTTTAGCGAGTTCCGTCCAAAACATTTCCCACTCCCTAATAGTCACGTGGTGGTGATCTTTCAGGAACTGTGGAAGATGTGGTATTTTGGGAATTGTAGTTGGAGACTTGAGGAGAACGGCTGTTGAGTAGGAATATGGGATCGAGGATGACTGTAAGCTTCTCATGGGGTGTGATGAAGGAGTAGCTCGAGCATTTCGGTAGCTCTCCTGTTGGCCATCAAATGTAGGGTGATCAGTACAAGTTCACGTCAAAATCACAAATCGAAACCTCTGTCAATGGCACTCACCTCTTGTCTCTCACGTGTCCCATAAAGCTCATTATCCATCATATCTTGCTCGCTATCGCTCGACGGATATCTATCTCCACTGAACTCTCCTCGCAAGCCCCCATTATTACCTAGATAAAGTTTCTCACGACTCACAGATCTTCTTCGTCTTGTCCCCAGTCTACCTTCAAATCCAGCTGGTTGTTGGCCGGTATCGAAGTAAGGGGCATCTCGACGGTAACCATCCATTGACATTGATCTCATTCTGCTACTGTACCCGTTATATCCGGTAGGACCTCCAATTGTAGCCCAGTCTGGAGGTACAGCCGGATTGAATAGCAAGTCGTCGCGCCCGCTTGCGTATGGCGCCATGGGGGTGAGGGGGATCCGGGAAGTCGGAGAGAAATGATGGCTTGAAAGTGTATCTTGGTCTCCAGAATGATACTGGCCGCGTAAGACGTCACGGGGAGGGTGATCGAGGGACTTGAGCGGCGTTCTTCTTGATCCTCCTCGACCTTCGAAGCCCATATCGTAACCGCTACTGTTGCCGAACCTTTTATCATCAAATGCAGCTTCAATATCTTCGTCCTTGCTTCTCCCACTAAAGAGCCCACGAGCTCCCTGACGCAATCTATTTCCTAACCTTTTCCTCTCGCTGTCGACTTCTGTACCGCCCCGCCTTCTATGCTCCTCCTCTCTAAACGTGGTATCACCTTCATGATTGAACAGATGTCTGCCACCACGAACATGGGAAAATAACGGTTCATCGAAAGGTGACGGAGACCTTTCCGTGGCACCATCTGAGTTTCGTCTTTCCGCAGAGAGACTTCTCTTTCCAGCCATGCTGGGGCCAACATTCATTCTGTGCATACCTCTCTCCAAATTCCTCAGGTTGTCTGTGTCTGCCTGTCGTTCCAGTGGTGATGGGGACCTTCTGAGAGCTGAACGAGGAACTAAAGGGGAGCGAGCGCCGAGACTGTCCACAGGGAGAACCGGTTGGCTGAAGTGTCCCTGACGGGGGATAGAGTGTACTTCACCTCCTTGAGGGAATGGGGTCAGGAATGGTTCGTCCAGAGGGTCATGTCTGGATGAAGGGCTGGGGCGTATCAGAGGAGTCGCACTTCTTGAGAGTGGGGAAGATGCAGCAATCGGTGGCATGGCGTCAAACAGATCAAGGGAACTTGATTGAAATAGAAGAAGATTTGGTTCAGTGACAATTCGAGACGAGCCGGAGGTAAAAAAAATCGGGACTCGGACGAGGTCAAAGCGATCAGGTGTAAAGATATGATGGACACATCTCACCTTTTGTTATAGGCGGTTAGTAGAAGAGACGCCAGAGAAGGAAATGGTTGATACGCAAAGAAGCTTTCCTTGTGTGACGAGTCAGAAACGTGGAACTTGCTGAGTTTCGAAAATCAACCGCACACGCAGTGACGTTGTGTTTTGACAGGAGAAAGTCCAGGTTAGAGAACAAAGCAGATACCGTTGTACGAACGGTGACGGAAAGTGAAGACACAACCGAGAGTATGGATGATGGATGGCGATTTGGCTATAGTTTGGAGTGTTCAAGCCAGACCAATAGCTTTTGGGCGATGAGATCGGTGTGTTCTAATCAAAAGATTTGCTGCGGCCGGTCAGTAATGATACAAGAGTATGAAGAACAAGGTTGAAAGAGGAACGATACTGACGGAGACAGAAGGCATGCGGCACTCCATCCACACATCTCCAGATTTTCCCAACCAGGTCGTCTTCAGGTTCAACCGCGCTGTGTTCCTCACCTAAAACCATCCTCATTTCCTCGCTATCACACTCCCTAACCCAGTGATCTTCGCTGCCCCAGTACCCAAAGATCTTTGCCTTCTCCTGCTGGTACCACAAGAGATCTGGCGATTTGATGAGCTCCATTTCGCTCTTCCCAAGTTCGAGGGCGGCGCGAACCATTTCATGGGACGAGATCAGGTCGACAGTGGTTTTGTTCATTCCTAGTAAGGATGGTAGTGGATTCCAAGAGAGTAAGTAGCGAGAGGCGTTGACCAGCAGTGAGATGGATAAAGCGCCAAAGATTAGGGGCGAAAGGAAGACTCCGTTGGGCGAAAGCGCTATGTGGGATAAAGTTGGGAAAAGCAAGTAGGCAGCTCTCACTTTATCTCGGGGGAGCGATTTCATGACCTGCAAGTTGCGACATCTAGCTCAGCTGCGCTTCGTTGGTTCAGACCAGGCATTCTGCTCACCTCAATGCTCATATACGCTCCCACACTATGTCCACACAGTCCTATCTTCCCATATTCCGGAAGGTCTTCAATCAAAGCATCGATAATCTCCTTCTTTGCTTCAATCTGGCCAAGTAGGGTGACTGGAGGTGAAGGATGGCTGAGGCTTGGACAATGGCCTACTTGTGAGATTCCCAGGACGTTGTACGATGATTTCGAAAGAGTCTCAAACAGTTCCGTGTAGTATGAGAGAAGTCCAGGGTTACCTAAGTCAATGTAATGCGCGGAGATTTCGTCAGGTTTTCGTTCAACGATGCAGGCCCCAGTCTAGGTCTACCTTACCAGGTATGAATACTAAAACAGACTGTGGGTTCGCGCTTCCGTAGTATACGATTTCACTTTGAGAGCCAGTAGGTAGCACTGGATTTGAGTGTTGGAAGTAGTTCGTGACCTTACCGGCTGAGGACGATGTGCTTTTGAGACGCTGCAGGAACCGGAACGAGGACACCATGGACCGCTTCTCTGTTTGAATAACGAGCTGTAGATGTGTCGCAGCCGGTTGAAGATACCATGGCAACAGCCCGCAGACCGCTCAAAATCTACCTCACGCAGCTCTGAGACCGCGCCACCAACAACACCTCCAATCAGAGCTCTTGGCCCGGAACACTTCCCCTTTGTCTTGGAACCATCACTGGGCAGAAGAAAAACCGGTGTCATTTTCGTCCAAAGAACGTGCAGGTTCCATCTCTTGTGTCCGATGCGCGGCTGGCGCGACTGCCAGACACCGAAACGTTCCATACAGGCAGAGGACCCCTTCTATTGGCTGCCATCGCAAACACGTTTTCTTGTGGACCTAGAGAGAAAACCGCTGGCAGAGGTACTTATACGCACGACACTCCCCACAAGATGGCTCCATTCTCAGCCATCTGTGAGATCCCCGTACAAAGCTTTCCGCCATGCTCTCTCAAGCCCTCATCCTCTCAGCATTACTCGCCCCAGCTCTCGCTTCCACCCACTCTAACATCACCCAGCCTTTCTGGGATGGATATACGTAAGTTACCTTCCGTGCTGAAAGAGAACTTTTCTGAGTAGTTCCTCTCCAGTTATTGCCTTGGAAGAACGCTAGATGCGTCCACCTACAGCCCAATGAAGGACGCTGAGCTCATCAAGCTTCAAGTTTTGTTAGTCTTTTGTCGTTTCTGGCCTTTTGAGCTATATCTTACCTGTTCCGTGCTACTCCAAATCGATCACCCAGACACAGACATGGTGCTCGTAGCAGTGCGTATCAAAATATCTCATTGTTGTTCATATCTCGTCTTATTGTACTGATTCATTCCCGAATGCCGTACTATCTTGTAGCTGCTCTGGCCATCCCTACTGACAACACGCCATGGTACCAGTGCGACGCACCCGCTGAATTCATGACGATGAACAATGGTACGTCATTGCTTCTGGGACTCAAGTGTTCTTGGACCTCCTAAAAGAAATCGAACCTTATTAGGTGATACCCTCAACAACGGCAGAAGCGTTCCCATGCACGAAAAGATCGTCATCGACGGCCCCTACAACTACACCATGTGGTGAGTTCAACGATCTGTATTCAGTATATTGTCAATCTCACCTCATCCGTTTTAATATCCTCTTTTTTTTTCTGCGTAGGGGAGGTGCGGGAGGAAACTGTGATTTGGGTCAAAATACCAACCTTGGGTCAGCTAATCAAAAGACTTTGGGACACAAGTTAAGAGAAGTCTACGTTGATGGGTTGAAATTCCTTCCATCTCACCTGCAATCACAGCACGTCAAGCTTTCTCACACTTACATCTGGTGAGAGATGTGGTCTTTACATCGCATCGCCGCAGCACAGACTAACGTTTTCTTCCACAGGAGAACGAGAGAGTCGGTCGAGAATTTGATGGGTGGTCTTTACCCCAACGGCTATAGAGCCGCTGACCAGACCGTTGTTGTCTCAACAAAGCCTTCTGCTGTGAGTTGCAAACAGCAACACATGCCACTCGCGCCGCATTGGCTAATCTTGCCGCATGTAGCTTGAAATAATGATCACCAACACTGCCAGCTGTCCCAAGATGGCTGCCCTCGTCACCAATTTCTCATCTTCTGCCACATACGCCGGGATCATGGCGAATTACTCGGCTCTGTCTGCCAAATTTGTCGCCGCCTACAATACCTCTCACATCTCTGGTTACAACACCTCGACTGCTGTTGCCACTCTGTACGATGGTGCTTCAGCCGCCTACTGCCATGGTCTCGGCCTCAAAGGAAGCTTGACGGCTGATGACATCCAAACTGCTGTGACACCAGGCACTGCTTCGTACCACGAGCTGTTTAGGTCCAACCCACAGGCTGACCTTGCAAAGGCTCTCTCCGTCGGACCTTGGTTGGCTCAGATTGTTGCTTCCTTCTCGGACCTCGATAACAAGCTTGAGATCTATTCTGCCCATGACGCTTCCTTAGACAGTGAGTACTTCAACAGACTGATAACTCTCGACTGGAGACTAAACTGCTTTCTTCCTTTGTCAGTGTTCCTCGGTGTCGTGGCCGACCCGGATTTGCCCTGGCCAAGTTTCTCGGCAAATATCGAGATCGAACTGTGGAACCATTCTACCAAAGGAAAGGTCGTACGAATGTTCTACGAAGGAATGGTGAGTTGAGATTTCTAGACACTCTTCCAATGCTAAGGTCGTTGACTTACACTCGTGTCTCCATCGCTGTAGATCGTGCCCAACCACCCCAAGTTGGCATGTTCGTTCGACGCTTGCCCTCTTTCCACCTTAGAGTCTTTCCTCCAAGGGTATATTCCTGCAAATCAGAAAGTTGCTTGTGCTCTGTAAGACATTAGCGTCCAATCCATACTGTGATACCAAAATTGTACCAGTTCAAAGGTTAAACGATTTGAAAGTCCTCTAATAACTACTTAAGTAAGCCGAAAGATCGCCTGATAGCTCTTCCCAGCCTCTTTGCGCCTTCTTCCATCTGGTCCACGCTGACATACGAGAAGGACGTCCGCAGACTGACTTCGTGCACTCCCGCCTTGCGACTGACATCTGCTTTAAATAAAGTCGATGGAGCCACCAGGATTCTCTCTTCTACACAAGCTTGGAAGACATCCTCTAAAACTCCTTCCGCACCGAGAATCTGGAGTTTGTGGTGGTGCTCAGCATGAATTCTGATGAAAATGAACATCCCAGCTGACGGGAGGTTGTAAGAGCAGAGTCCTTCAGCTATGGGGAGATGTTTTTGATATGCATTGTGTTGAAGAGTAGCTCTGACGGAGTACTGTAGAAAGGGAGGAGCAAGTGACACCGGTTAGCAAGGTGGTGATGAAAACAAAGAACGCAAGAGAGTCGCGATTACCATCTCTGCAGTTTTCTTGAGGTACCCATTCCATCCTTCGATTCCATTTTGCAACGAACCCAAGAAACTAATGACACCCAGTAGCGAGAACCCGCTGACAGACTGAATGGTGACTTGATTTCGAAGAACCAAACGGTCGACGATGGGGGTCGGTGCTACAATCCACCCTGTACGACAACCGGGGGCAACAACTTTGCTGAAGCTTGAGAGAGATATAACTCTTCCATCAGTGTCCTGTGTCACCATTCATCTTGGTCAGAACAGATCCATCTTAGAAAATGAAGTTGTCCAGGATCTGACTTACAAGATCGAGAAAGGAAGATGGTGTGCTAGGTGGGTCATCTCCGTGAATTGCAGGGAAATGAAGTGTCAGATCTCGGTAAGGGTCATCCACAATGATCATCTAGAAAAGCAGACAGAATTGATAAGTGGCGTGAAGGTAGCTGGTTTGCTGAGAGTGTGAGTTGTTCTCACCAATTTATGCTTTCTAGCAACAGCATAGAACATTTTTCGTCTTTGAATACCCATAGTTCCACCAGTTGGGTTTTGTCCTGTTGGGACCACCACCACGACTCTTGGTTTCCTACCCATCTCATCTTTCTTCCATGTGCTCAGAATCTGGTCCAGCTCTGTTGGATTCATACCCTCACTGTCTAGAGATACAGGTACAGGAATGATTCCCTGGGGTACCAAAGCGGCGATGGTGGCTGGATAGCAAAACTTCTCTACGAGACATGAGTCGCCTCGATTGCACAGCAGTCGGACGACATTATCGAAGCCATCGGTGTTACCCAAGGTGAGCGTCACAGACCAGTCACTGTAAGGGATCTTTGTTGTTGAATCGGTGTATTCCTTGAGGAAGTTCACCAAGACAGGCGCGCCGTTTGCTGAACCCTGTTTGGACCATGTTTGCAATAGTAAATGAGAATTATATGGTCAGATCCGCCTGGAGTGGAGGGAGAGTAACTCATTATTCGACTTACGTATTGCAATGCTTGAGAGAGCTCAATCTGAAAAGATGGAGGTGGTCAGTCACATCTTCGACATCTACTGAAACTTTGATAAGTCAAGGTTTACTTACCTGCAGGGGACCATCGCGACGCGCTTGCGAAGTTGATTTCCCCAAGGGAACCCCAACAGAAACAATTTTACTCGAGTAAGGAACTGACAAAGTGATTCCGTCCACTGGGAAAGTCTCGCTGTATCCAAAGTGCAAACATCGTTAGCCAGGCAACAAACAGGAGATGGAGCTCAGGAGACCACAGGTCACTGACGGATGAGGCAGACCTCCTCCAAAGCTAATCATTCCAGGGAGATTGAAGTAATTTGTACTGGAAGAGGACAAAGGTAAATAAAACCGAGTCAGCAAACTAAAGCCGTTCGTAATCACCCCACGATGTGCCCATGCTGTCCCCAACCGAGAATAGAACTGGCAACGTTACTAACGCAAGATCCTTCAAAGGAGAAGGATATCTGGATGCACTTTCAGTACTGAGAACATCATCGTAGGAGACCTTGAAGTCTTCTTCTTGAGACGGCTCGTTGGTCAGGAGTAGCTGATGCGGGGGTTGGGCGGATTGCTTCAAAATGGTTGCTTGGGATGGTTTCCTGAGCAGAATCTCGCTTCCTTCAGCAATGAGAGATTGTGTATCTGAGATGGGCATTTTGAACGATGGATGGGAGATGGAAGAATGCGTTGGTCGTTGACGTTAGGAGTGGGGTGTGTGTGGCGGCTCGCGCCTGTCGGGATGAACAGTGAGCGAACGACAAGCGAGAACCCGGTTTGCTTGGGCAGAAATTGTTTGTTTTCCTTTTTTTTTCTCTGAACGATCTCCGGCCCTGGTGTTATTTGGACCACGCGAAGACTGGCTGAATCCGGAAAACAAACCAGAAAACCTAAATGAGTTCTGTGGCACCGGCACGACTCGAGAGATCACAGAAACCGAGGAATGCTACGCCTGTTTTCTTCTGAGCTTGAGAAATCACTGACACTATGTTATCAATACTATTATTATTACTTTTCTACCATATGGAATGCGGGTTATGCGCCACTCGGCTTCGACAGTGTCGTTGTTCCACATGAGTTCATGGGAATTCTCTCATTCAAGCTAGATGGCCCTTCCGCATTTAAGTTCTCTAAGTAGAACAGGATAGACTCTTATTGCTTGAAGCCAAGATACGAGGTTCGACTCTTGCGCAAACATCTCTCCTCCAGAATCCGCAGTGTTGCCAGGGCGAGTGTCGTTCCAGAGACACGCTCTTACCAGCGTCTTCTATTTCTATATCAGTCTCCTCATCTTACACAATCGCGATGGAAGACAGGCTTTGGAAGAGGGTTAGTTTCGGCTTCGCCACGAGACCGTTTTCATTCCCAAATGAAAAATAAGCGCAATGGCCGCCTCTGCGTGGGACTCACTAGACCTTCCCTTTCTGCGACTCTGCTTTATACAACAACCATCCAAATCCCTAATCCCCATTTTTTTTTGGTGAGTCCATCTGTCGGAGGCTACTTGAACTGTGAGGGTAGGATGGGTCGGTGGTTGAGCAGAGGCAGCTTGTTCTTCTGGAAACACGACCATCTGGTTGGCTGGTGACGCACTGGCATCTGCACTTTGCCCTAGATGCCATCCGCCCTTCTTTAACAACCTCATTCCCACTTGGACCTCTCGCTAATAATCTCCTCTCTTTGTATGCTCAGATCTATCTACAGTGAGTCCGCATTCAGTCTGTAAAGGAATAAGAACGCTCTCAGGGGAATCGTGCACGTAGAGTTCTTCTCGTCGTTGTTTGCCCCATCTCAAGCCCAGAGTACCTTGCTCACCACGCCCTGGACACCAACTTTACGCGTCCTAAGAGGATTGGTGTCTAGTTACGGGTGATGGAGAACGTCCAAGGTCTTGCCTCTCTTGATAGCACCCAGTGGGGTCTTTTTTTTTGGCAGACGAGACGTGGCCTCAAGCAGAAGCAGGGCGGCTTTTGTCACGCTTGAGCTCTGGTTCCTCACACTCAACCTTACAATGTCCCCTTATTCCCACCTCTTTCTGGCTTCAATTCTACCACTTGTTTGGTCCAAGACTGACTTTTTTAAGCGTTCTTCTATCACCATCACCCCGGTTGCCTTTTTCAGATGGCTGAATCCCGCGAAAATTCTGTCTACCTCGCCAAGCTTGCCGAACAAGCTGAGCGATATGAGGGTAAGTACATTGTTTTCTCTTCATGTGGACGTGGTTGAATGAGCGTTTAACTGACTATGATACCCCTAAATTCTGTCCCCTTTTTTCACATGTCACGCCGTTTGACTCCGTCGTTGCTCGTCCAACCAATCACTTCCATCTTTCTCTCAATCTAACCATTTTGACCTTGCTCTACTATGACAGAAATGGTTGAGTCCATGAAGAGCGTTGCCTCCACTGACCGAGAACTCACCGTCGAGGAGCGAAACCTTCTCTCTGTCGCCTACAAGAACGTCATTGGTGCTAGACGTGCTTCCTGGAGAATTGTCTCTTCCATTGAACAGAAGGAAGACTCCAAGGGAAATGTTGAACAGGTTAAGATGATCAAGGGATACAGGGAGAAGATCGAAAAGGAGTTGGGTGGAATTTGTGATGACATCCTCAACGTGCTTGGAAAGCACTTGATCCCATCTGCTGAATCCGGTGAATCCAAAGTTTTCTACCACAAGATGTGAGTAACATAATATTGTCTCATTGCAACAGACGTGATTGATTGCGACCTGATTCTGACGCAATTATCGTTTGTTGTCGGCGTGTCGTATAGGATGGGTGATTACCACCGTTATCTTGCCGAGTTTGCTACTGGTGAAACCCGCAAAACCTCTGCCGACAAGGCCCTTGAGGCTTACAAGGCTGCCAGCGACGTGGCTTTGACCGAATTGCCTCCAACCCACCCAATCCGCCTTGGTTTGGCCCTCAACTTCTCCGTCTTCTACTACGAGATCCTCAACTCCCGTAAGTTACTCTCTCATTTTGAGCTTTTCTTGGGTTACCGATCTGACTCTTGTTTTTGTCTTTGTTTTTTTGCTGTATTTTCTAGCTGATCGTGCTTGCCACCTGGCCAAGCAAGCCTTCGACGATGCTATCGCTGAACTCGACACCCTGTCCGAGGAATCCTACAAGGACTCCACTCTTATCATGCAGTTGTTGAGGGATAACTTGACATTGTGGTGCGTTCCTCTCGTCGTCTTTGAATCAACATATTTTCTGGTAGCTTACATTCGATTTCTCCTTAACACAGGACCTCGGATATGGCTGATGAGGCTAAGGCTGAACCAAAGGAGGAAGAATCTGTTCCTGCCCCAACGGAGGAGGCGGCTTAAATCAGCGTGTTCAAGAACTATAAACCAACACCGTTTTTGTTTGCTCCTTCTCTTCAATCACATAGCTGCTTTCATCATTGTCCATTTATCATTGGTGTTCGTTTTCTCTTGCACCTTTTAGTCGTTTATTTCTAACTCAGTTCAAACGCTTTCGAAGTTCTTCCTTTTTTACATCACAATTTCGATAACTCTGAGACTGGAAGTATTTTCGGGAAACATGTTATTAGAAATGCAGGCTTTCTTTGCAATACAATGGTACAGATACATGTCATCGTTCGCCTTTGTGTCACCATGCACAGTGTGTTGTCGCAAAGAGACAAAGGAATTTACGTCCAAGAAAGCTCTGCTTTTCGTACCAGCTTTATTCCCCATCTTGCCTTGTTCATTTTAAGCGCAAGAGTGCACTTTGCAGCTTGGTTTGCGATTAAAAAGAAAATGTGTTTTCCACTTGATTCCAAGCCTTCCGCGCTGCGAAGAGTCTCTCCTACAACCACCACAGTTTGCAAATCTGGAGGCTTTGGAATCGACAAAGACAAGACAGAAGGTTGTGGTGGACTGTTAAGGTATGTATGTACCACCCTGCTGGAACTGAGCATTTCCATGTCTCTTTTAATTCTATGACGCTGAACCTCTTTTTTTTTCTGCCTGCAGCCAACGTCAAGATTTCTTCTGCCACGTTCACTGCGAATCTGGTGACTACATTGTGATTGTCAGTATAAAATCCGTCTTGAGAAAACCGCCTATCTCCAATAATGACGAGTCTCTTACACCTTTCTCGCCGTCAACCTCGTCGGCCTGCAATATCAAAAACCAACCAGATCGTGCTTTCTCGACCTAGGTATGTAACAACTCCAAAATATATCGATGAGCTCAAGCATGTCAGACTGTGATCTTGATTGCTGATAGCTTTTCCCATCACCTCAAACCTGCGCTTTTTCTTACCGCCAGTGTATTTGCAACATGTCAACGTCAGTTCTTGCTAGATCCCTGTTGAGGACAGCAGTGAGAAGAAATTTCACAGCAGGAACAGCTATCAGGCTAGCTTCCTCAGTTCCGCCAAAGGTCACTTTCCCCAAACAACCTTTAAAGCCTGCGGCAGCTCAAACTCCCAAAACACCTCCTATCCCTTCATCATCACCTTCACCGTCACCTAAGGTGCCCTCTCCTACTCCAACACCTGAATCCGCATCCTCCAAACCATCTTCATCTCCAGCTTCCCCACCTCCAGTAGAAGAAGAATCCACCGCTCCTTTTGATCTTTCACTCCTGCCTTCACTAGACGTAGACCCAGGAGCATTACCCCCCTCGGAAGTAGATCAGTCTCAACAAGGCAAAGGTGGTAAACGGGCGCAATCAACGAGAGAAACTGCTGCTCAAATCGGTAGAAGGAGACGCAGGAATGTGGCGCTCGCCATAGTCTTTGGATGGGCTGCTTACCTGAGTTTAGGATTGTTCGCGCCCTGGGACGAAGGTGAAAGAGAAAAAATCACCAAGGTCAGTATACCATAAATTGTTTGCTTGTCATAAAAACGCTGTCACCTTGCTAAACCTCTCCCTTTCCCACAATTAGAACCCAGAGCCTGAAGGAGGTGATCAGTTCTACGAGAGATTTAGGTTGCGTACTATGGGTCTCGTTGATGTAAGCAGACTCATCCCTCCATCTGTTTCTGCCGACCTAGGTGCTAAACTGCTATTTTATCTCCACAGTGGGTCCGCAAACCAGCTTGGGAGACACTTCTTCCAGAACCAATTCCTCCAGTTCGACCATACACACTCCTGGTCGATCTTGACGATATCTTGATCGCTAGCTCTTGGGACAGAGAACACGGTTGGAGAGTCGCAAAGCGACCTGGTGTTGACTATTTCATCGCATACCTGAGTCAGTTCTTCGAAATAGTACTTTTTACCAGTCAACCTGCCTATGTGAGTTTGAGATTCCTTTGCAGTGATTCGTGTCATCATTACTTGTTTTGTGCTGAACATCTTACTGATATGTCCTGCGTTGTTTTCGTGTTGTCATCGTCAATCCTTTCCACCAGCTCGCATTTCCAATAGCCGAGAAACTTGATCCATACGCTGCTTACATGCCTTACAGGCTATACCGTGAAGCTACTCGCTATACAAACGGAAAATACGTCAAGGACCTTTCGTACCTCAACAGAGATTTGAAGAAAGTCATCATGCTTGAGACAGAGAAGGACTCCATTGCTGATGGCCAGGAAGGCAACGCGGTTGTTCTGCCGAAATGGAAGCCAGGAACCGTGGGTAGCGAAGGTGACAGAGGCCTGGTAGACTTGATACCTTTCCTTGAATGTAAGTACTTCTGAGTGGTTCTACATTTTCACTTCTTCTACAACTGCTCATCTGGTACGAATCCTTGGGGTTTTGTGCCTTATTAGCCATAGGAATTTACCAACCAGCTGACGTCCGCCCGATCCTGAAGGCGTACGAAGGCAAGGATGTCATCCAGGAATATGGCAAACTGGAGGCGGCCAGAGCGCTCAAAGCCCAGCAGGAATGGGAAGCTAAACATCCATCTGGCTCAGGTACTAGTTCACACGGTCTTGGACTCTCCATTTCATCACTCTTTGGAGGCCAACCCAACCCGGCCGCTCAGCTCTCCAAACCAAATGGACCACCACCGTCATATATTGAACAAAGGAGAGCAATGGCCCAACAAGCGTACAGAGAAGAGCAGAAGTACTGGAAGGACAATGAAAAGGAGATTCAGAAGCTGATTGCGGAGGACAGAGAGAGGCAGATGAAGGAGGCGGGCGGAAGTCTGCTGTCGTACTTGGGTCAGCTCGGAGGAGCACCACCACCCCCTCCAGCAGACAAGGCAGACAAGTAGAAGGAAAATTCTTTACTCTTGTTTGTAATATCGGTCAGTATCAGTAGAATACTTTGCTTCTGGACGATAAACCACACATGTCACACCTCTAAAAATGACGCTAGGGAAATTATCTCTGCATCACTAGGCAATCATATAAAGCTGCAAGATTTCTGAAGACATATTTGTGAGCGCTTGTAGGTCGTAGCTTTTTGTTTGTTGATGAGTGGCTCGAACTCTCTTCGCCATTTCCCCACCTAACCGCTGCTCCTCGTCAATCCACGTCCATCACCACGAGCAAAAGATGTCCAAGCAAACACAGCCCTGGGACTCACCGGAAGCAAGAGAGCAGATCAAGATTGATGGAGCCAAGTATGCCGAGGCACCAGACCAGGCTAGCAACAGCATGATGCGTGCCTTCCGAGTACCTCATGAGTTCAGAGATGTCTGTTCTGCGTTAGTCATAGCCTCCTTTGCCTCCTGTTGAGCCTGTTCAATTCTGCATACTGACGGTCCTCTTCTTTGTGCTTGGCCTGATACCAACCTGTTTGGTCTCTGGTGAACGAAATATGTTCCTTAACTATTCTCGGCGCGAATATAAAGACGATATATCGAATACAAGCACTGCCAGAATACCAATTCGTACTTGCCTTGGAAATGTGGAGGAGAGCAGTATGTATAATTTTCCTTCTGAGATGCTGCTTGAAACCAGCTAACAGCTGGATCGTTTTGGGCGTTGGCTTCGCCTTTCCAGACACGCATGGGAGATGTAAGTCCTTTCCTGTAAGCCAAGTGAAGTGACTATACTAAATAAAAAAACAATATTTAGATGCCAGTTCAAAGAGTGAGTCCATTCTTCACACAAGTCTCACAGAACCTGACTTCTTTCTCTCCTTCTCAAGCTACATGCGTCGTGTCCGTAAAGCTGAGCGGCTCAGGAAGGAGTCAGCTGAAGCAGGGGAAGAGGTCTGGGAAGGTGATAAAAAGAGGTGGTTGAAGTAGTAGTTGCGTTAGAGATGGTCGCATTTGACTTGCGTTTCTCCAGGGTGTTTCTGTACCTCTAGCGAGCAAGGCACTGTACATCGGAAAAGAAAAAGAAAGTCACTTTTAAAAGTTCCAACATATCTAAACGGTATTCTACTTTCTCCTGCTTTTTCTACCTCTCAGAGCGGACCAACCCCTAACGGATCGAAGCCCTCCTTGTCCTTTTGCTGCTCCCATTGAACAGGAGCCGAAGGTTTGGCGTTGGCACGAGAAGTTGAGGTAGACCGAGAAGCCGGGCGTGAAGGGTGAGCGTCGAGTAAGGATAAATCGGCAAGTGATGGCGTTGCTGATAACGGCGAGTAAGGCGGAATGAGAGTATGCGAAGATGGTACTCGCGCGGGGGTTCCCGGAGCCACTGGGGGAGATAACTGAGGGTTACGCCCTTGAAGGTGGTGATCTGGCCTGTTGTCGAATATGGGAGGTTCGCCTGACATTGATTTAGGTTGCTGAGGTTTATGTTGCTGCCTCAATGGAGTGACTGCGGCCCAAACGTTGTCTGCTTCATCTGTTCCGAGTGCTAATGGTGAAGCAGCTTCTCGCTGTTCACTGAAAGTAGGCTTCAAAGGAGATGCCTTGAACGTCAATTCCCCCACATCCGCCCCCGCTGTCGCCTGTTGCTGGACGCTTTGAGCCACCCTGGAGACTTCCTTTGCAGCGCTTGACAATGCAGACAAAGCACCCGAAGCCCACCCCCAGCCTGCCTCTTGGAGCGATGTAGTCACTGTAGAACTGTCAAAGGATGGGGAGGATCCTACCTTAGGCCTGGAGGCAAAAGTGGTAGTAGGAAATTGGCTGGTTGATGAAGATGCCGCAGATGGACCACCTTGCAAGGAGAAGGCAGATGAACGTGATGCGAATGGTCTGAAAGTATCGCTGTTTTGCTTCTGACTGTAAGACTGTTGTGGTAGGGATGGGTTGCTCGGTGAAGGCGGAGTCGAATGGATTTCCGCATCAACTTGAGCCAAGTCATCTCCTTGATACACTGTAGTGCAGTTTTCATCATCGATGATACTCACTGTCACCGGTGGTTGATCTTCTGCCAATACGGTCAACATCATCTCCTCCTCTTTCCGATTGAAAACTTGATGCCAAAACCTGACATCCTTCGGATTGGGAAGGAGGACGCCCATGTCGGCACCTGGAAGACGCGAGGAGATGTCGTCTAGCGATGGGTTGAAGGTTGAGTTGATGTATTTAGGAAGCTCATCTGATCCGTTGAGATAATCCCAAACGCTGAGAGTGAGCTGAATAGGTGGTTTAGCTGATCCACTAGCGGTTCGCCGTTCCTTTTCTGAATTGAATATGAATGTACCAAATTGGCAGGCATAGAGGTGGTAGTATAGAGTCCTGAGATACTCTTCGTTGAATTCGAATCGATCAGGGTATTGGCGCTGAATCTGTCTGATACAGTCGAGGAATTGATGGAACACAGGACTGGTCTCTTTGACGTGAGAATTGCTGGCGAACTGCTTCTGCACGGAAGCAAAGAAAGCTTGGGCAGCCTGGCTGGCGCCTTGACCGTCGCCGTTCGTAGGTAGTTCCGATGGGAGATCTAGAAAGAATTTGTCCGAGGACAAATGCCCACTTCTGTCGAGGAATCGATGACCAAAAGAAAGCCAGTCTTTCTCAATCAGCACTTGGAAGCCTTTAAAAGTTCTGTAGAAGGGGTCCAACATGACCTGAGATACCGCTGCGAGTTGACTTGTCCGATCCCATCCATCTGAACAATGGATAAGGACGTGAGAAGAATGGATGTGGATATTTCTAGCAATGATGACGGATCCTTCAAGAATGGATGTGATGTGTCGAAGCCAGTTGGATCGGCGAAGGGCTTGACGGTCGATGTGACCCGGCGTTGTCTGGTAGGTTGGGAATGCGTTGACTGAATCTTGAGGATAGGATGTTGATGCGACGGTAGATTCTGACTCCTTCAAAGCTTCAATCACCCGACCAAGAGAGTCTCTCATTACGTGGATGTTGTCGATACCAAGGTACGCCTTCTTCGCGGACTTGTAGTGCTCCATATTCTCAGTTCCTGCTCCTTTCGCGACGTTTGCGACCGCGTTCGCTGTCGGTCTAGCATCAATAATTATATTGGACTTTGTTGAGCCATAAATGTTTGCTTGGGTACTGGCTGCTGCAGAGTCGGGTTTTGGATCCACTGCGATTGAGAGAGCTGATTCAGGTGAAAGATGGGACTGGAAGATTGACTCAATTAATTTCTCGTCTTGAAGTGATCGGCTGTTTTTAAGCCCAACCATTGGTTGGCTGGAGCGAGTAATGGTGGCCTACGAGAATGGGTCAGATAAGGCGAAGTAGCACATCACATAGACGGTAGCAGAGATGAAAAACACTCACAAAATTGCCCCAATGTAGATACGTCAACGCAGGAATTCGAGCTTTGCTTCTATATTTAGCAGCATAGCTAAGCACAGCGTCGCTGATCTTGGTGGGTACCACCATTCTGCTCGGGTAAGTTGCACAGAACTGAAGGTTGCTCTGAGTAAGTGAATGAAGGTCACGCGAAGGAAGAAAGCAACGCCCTGCTTACAGTATAGTCTTTGTTTATGTCCGTAAATCTCCAGGCTGCTCCGCAAAGAGAATGTTAACTGTCAGAATCGTCCCCATCCAGCCTTACCCAAAGTGATAATCTCACCTTTGGTTCTAGTACCAACACCCATTCTAGCAAACTCTTCTCTGGGAGTGTACAATGACCATCCGTTCGACATAGTAAGGGGCGGAGAAGGCACATAGGAGAAGGCATAGAGCTTCTCAATGGATGCTTGAAGTGAACATGAGCATGTCAGTCGGAGAACGGGACAGTAGGAGAGATGTAACAGACTCACAAGTAACGGTCAAGTCTTTCACACTGTCAAACACTGCAGTAGCGTCTACCTCAGACCTGAAGGAAAGAATAAACACCTCGAATGTCCTTGTCCGTATGCAAATAGGGGAAAGTCCCCAATTCGTTTGCGGGAGCCTCGTCACCAGTGAAATCAGAGGATATGGGGTCTACAGACCAAGCAATCGTCAGAAGTAGCATAGGTTTTGGTAGTGATATGACCTACCCAAAGCTCCTCTTGATCAGGACTTTGGAAAATCATGTGGTGAAGGGTAAGATGCAGAATGCCTTCATTCTGTACCCCATTCCTCTCCAGCAGGACATTATCGACCTTAATATAAAAATACAACAGTTTCAGCTGGAGATATTCCAAGCTAGGGGGTGTGGAAGTTACCTTCGAACGCCGGATGACGTCCATTTCCCTCTTTCCGATACCAGTTTACCCCAGTGAAGAGGCAAAGCTCGAGAATGTTGATATTAGGCTGATAAGTATCCTTCACTCTAAAAGATTGAAGTTCGCAGAAGACCAGAGTTTGTCAATTTTGACTTGTTGATGGTTGCGAGGCACTTACTGAGAAAAGTACCTGTTATACCTGATCTGGGGAAGACTTGATCATTCCATGTACAGACCCAGTACATTACTTTTGATAAGAACGGTGAAATATACTAGTCCCTCTTGGGAAAGTGATATCGTCAAAGAGAAACGTTTGCGCAAGAAAATCAAGAAGAAGCCCCACGAATTGAACTCTCATCTCATCTTTAACGGGATTGAATCTACATATTTATTACGAAGACAACACAATCGACAAAACATACACAAAAAACACGCCTTGACACATGTACGTTAATGGGAAGTCGCCCTAAGTCGTACTTGCTTCCGTAGTTGCTCAGTTGCGACCTTTCATTCTAGAAACCACATTCGTTTTGGTGTGGCCTCCGGGTGAAAAGGCTCTGTATCAGTTGTTGGTAAAAATGACAGAGAAGAACAAAGGAAAGAAAGTCAGTATTAGTCAAACTGAAGGTTAACAAGCGAGCCACTGACGAGAAGGGATCTAGTCTATTAGGACCACCATTTTTTCCTTCTTTCCATGGTCTCGGTGGCCGAATTCGCTTCTTCGCTGAGTGCCTGGATAGGGTTGAAACCTATGGTCACCGCCATGGCGCTGATCACGCTGACCATGCTTCGTCGAGTTGTTGAAACCGGAAGGATGACCATTCTTGATGTTGCCCCGAAGATCGTTGACATTAGATCGAGTGGCATCAGTAGCATTTCGGTAATTGGGGACTATGGGATGCGGAAGTTCATTGGACAGTCGGCGTTTCTTGTTGTTCTTGCTGTGGTGCCGTGGCTGGCGCATGATGTCGATATCTTCCTCTTCATCAGCTTCTGGTGCCAACGGATCTTTGCGTTTTGAGGGGCTTTGATTCATTCGTGGTTGCAAAGGAGTATTGACAACAGTTGCTGGCGGAGTAGATGGTGGTGTTGGTGGGTTGAAAGAGCTAGGCATTAAGGGTGAAGTTGTATTGGGTGTAGCATCCACTCCAACGTCCTCCTCCTCGTCGTCACCACTCGCAGCCTTAGCCTTGAGAACCTTCGTTTTCTGATCAGGTAAGTCGTCGACTGACCGAGAGGGCATGGAAATATGTGTGGTACCCTTCCCGACAGCACCGTTGATTACCTTCTCCAGCAACTCGCCCTTTTCTCTGACGTAGAATAGCATGTACGCATCTCTCCGGTTGAGTGGAGGATTTTTACCGATCGGAGACATTTCTTCGTCATCCGCGTGGTACCATTTGCTCTGAGTGCTCTTGACGACTGCTGTGTAGTGGCCAGAATGAGCACCACCACCGTGATGCAAGATGATGGCATACAGTCGGTACTTGGCTCCAAGCTGTCCATAGATAAAAAGAAATTAATGGAATCAACATGTGGGGGGAAGTACACACAACTTACTTGGCCTTTCGACATATAAGGATTCAGGTCCAGTTGTTCTTCGTACTCGATGGGATGTGTAAGCTTTCCTCCTGTGATCCCAAACCTTTTTAGATGGACAACCAGAATTTTGGGGGCCTCGTGCACCGTCATTTGCTTTGTAGCATTCACAAGAACTTTGCATCTAATGAGGAAAACACAGAGAGGTAAGAAGTGACGGTGAACCTGACCACGAAACTCATCAAACGTACTTTTCACACTTGTATTTGTTCTGTCCCTCCAATCTATCGTAAGCAATGAATTTCTTCAAACCTTCTCTAACACTGTGAACATTTCTTGTTTCTGGAGGCAACAAAAGAAAAGAAACGGTAAGAAAGAGACCAAAAGCGAATCACAAGGTGACGAACCTATGCTTAGATCAAGAGTGGCATCGAATGTGTCACTAGGATTTTCACATTTCGAGCACATCACTCTGCTTCTCAGCTCACCACCGAAGAGTTGATGAACGGACGTGGTTCTCTTTAGTTGCTCTGAGATATTTCTGTCATTGCCAAGTAAGTTGTAAGCACACAGACTTAAGAGCGAGAGGGAAACAAAGCTTACTTTGGATTAGGAAAAAGGGAGAGCGCTCCATCCTGTAGTTTGTCAATCAGAAGGCGCAGGAACTCATGAGCATCCTCTTGACGCCCGTCTCTGAGAAACTTCCCAATATCTGTGAGAAAAACAGTGTCAGACAGACGGATTCCAACGATAAGGAATGATCGGGTTTAATTCATCTGACATACCCCTAAGACATTTGGTAAACACTGTCGGCGTGTACGGCTTGTCGCGGGTGAAGGAGTGTTCACAGACAGCGTTCATCTTGCACATTCCACAGAAGTCGGTACCTCGACCAGTCATCTTTTTATCGCCTAATTGTCAAAAAGAAGCAGTTAGAAATTATGGTATTGATCACAAGGATTTAAGATTGCAACTGACATTGTTGTCTGTGGTGTTTTAGGATGGATTGGAGTCCTGGCGTGTGAACCAGTGCCTGAAGTGTTGAGTTCATGTAGCAGGTCATTCCAATGTTGTTCAACCCTGACGCGACATTCCTCGCCATGCCGGATGGTAGTGCCAATACTATCGGTTGCGTATACAGCGAGCGTGCATCAGATGTTTTGGCAGCTGTTTGGGGCCGAACCACACTTGACGTCGGAGGAGTTGGGAGTGTTGAGGTGGAAGCTACAGGTTGTTTTGTAAAGTCATCCTGATCGAAGACAGAAGTACAGATAAGTCAGTTTCACCCTATACGAACCCTCTGAGGCGTTTCGCGAAGGTCTGTTCATTGGAGAATACCAAACGTACCGCGTCTTTTCGGCCCTCAGTCTCTGGATTCACCAAAATCCAACCCCGTTTCTTTATGGTCTCATCATCACCCGCAAGAGAACCTGAAGAAGTGGTGGATTGTTGGACAAATTCAACTGGTTCTTTGAGGATTTCGAGGAAAGTTGCTGGATTACCCCCTGCAGTAGCAGTTGGCAAGTATGAGAAGCTCGAACTAGCTGTTGCTGACGGCATTCTCGAGACTGAAGCCGTTGCCATTGACATAAGCTTGAAGCTTGATGCTACTAGAACCCGTCTGTCCACCTCAATTTAGGATAACTCTGCAGAGACAACTGTGGGAGGCTTCAGCTTGGATGACCTGCTAGGAAGATCACGAAGGAATTGGATCGAGTATGCTGAGTGCTGAAGACGCGAATTTGTGTGTTTGGTGTGTGGGAGTTTGGGTTGACCAACTCTGGTCAGAAATTTTCGAACAGTCGCGGAGAGGTGCCTCAGAGGTAGGACTAGTTATATATCTTTCTCATCAACAGCCATCTTCCCCATAGATTCTGACAAGATGTTCAAGAAGAAAGTCAGGCCAGCTAACGCGAGGAAGGATTCTCTACCTACAGAAGCTGTTTCCAGCACAGCAGAGCCACAGGAAGGTGGCTCAAGTGAAGGAAGCAGCACGGGGGCAGGAACGGAAAAAGAAGAGACAAACGTTGGGTAAGCTTTTGCCGCATGGATCCGTTCTTGTTGAAGTCTCGCTTGCTGATATCATTGGAACAAAGCGCTGTGATATCTGACCTGCAGGCCATGCGTCGATACCGAAAACAAGCATTGGGACTCGATATCGAAAAGCTCAATCGAGGAGAAGTGAAGAAGAGGTCAAGAAAGAAGAAAGCTGATGGAGAGGAGGAAGCAGGAGATGACTGGGTGGGCTCAGAGGGTGGACTCAGACCAGGGAAGGGCGGGAAGGAAGACGAAGAGGAGTGAGTTTTCAGAACGCAGGTCGGACTTCACTTTGTGTCTATGGTACTGACTTCTCTCTCTCTCTATGCTGCTCTACTGCAGGGATAACAGTGAAAATGCTCAGATGAAACGCTTAATGTCCGCTTCCAACTTCACTGGCCAGACGAATGCTCTCGATGTTGACAAGCACATGTTAGTGTCACTATCTCCATTCTAGCTCCCGATCAACAAACTAATTAGATACAATCTGTCTTGTCAGGATGGCGTATATTGAAGCTGAGCTCAAGAAACGTAGAGGGGGTAGTTCAGCGGAGATTACTGACACCGCAGGTGAAAAGAAACCGTTCGATCCGCAAGCTGAGCTATATGCCATTGAAGAAAAATATAAAGTTGATCGTGCTGCGGCGTTGGCCAAACAGGCCAAGGATGAGGAAGAAGGCAGTTTGGTCAATAGTATGGCGATGTTGACCGCTAGTGAATCTTCTTTCCTCTCCAACTCAATTCTGTAAGAGATTGCTCTAACAAAGTTTATCTCGATATTTGCAGTTCCTGAAGTTGACTTGGGAATGGACAACAGATTGAAGAACATCGAGGATACAGAGAAAGCTAAGCGAAAGATGTTAGAACTTCGAAACACGGTCGTGAAGCCAACTCAGGAGGAAAGCGACTTTGCAGCCGCTCGATGTAAGGCGCAACTCTCTTCTGCTCTTCTTCTAATCAACACATATTCAATTTCACTCCTTGTTACCTCCCATCTGCAGTTTACCAACCTCATCACCGCCCTCAATCTGACCAAGCTGCTCTTGAAGAAGCCAAGAGAGAAGCGATGGGCCTTCCACCGAAAGAGAAACGTGAAAGGAACCCCAAACCTGAGCTTAGTACTGATGAGGCAGTAGAGGCTAGATTCAGAAAACGAATGCGTAAATAGCGATGGTTTGTCAGGAGGATACCTCTGTAGAGAATGATGGACGAGACAAACCTGGATGCCTGTTGTCATAATATTTGTAAACCTCATAAAACTGGATCCATCCTGTCTGTGTGGTTTTGATGGGCCCATAGATTACCGCGTGAAAGACTATCGATCTTTATCACACCCACCCAAGGACAACCCGCTCGATATCTCGAAAGTCTCTCCACGAATCAACTCTCTTGATTACGCCCCCGCTTCCCTCTATTAAAATCTGTTTGACATCTACAGCCTGCCCATATCCAACCTCTAGCACTACCGATGGCCGTTCGCTGGCCTCTGTATGAAGGAGGTTCGGTAATAGGGATGAGATTTGAAAGTAGAAATCCAGACCAGTGTTGGGTGATTGGATCAAGTGATGTAAAGTAGATGGAAAATCCTATAGTTCCGTGAAAGAAAGGATAACCTTAAGTCGTTCTGCAGTTCCTTACGACGATGTTTAGAAACGACGAACATTTAACTGGATCTCATCGCCGCCCAAGTCTCCGTTCAGAGCTCTGACATCTTCCCAGTCTTTGACCGCTGGGTCCAGGTTGGATATCTCTGTTGAAGGTATGTAAGGAGGGTTTGACGTGATAAGATCAAATCGCTTCATATTCTGCTGAAGTAGGTGTAGAAGTGATGACTTGTTGAAAAGATCAGATTGTATAGCTGTGAATGTGCTATTGTAGCATTTTTCTACTGATGCTGACTGGATGACTGGACTTGTCTCCTGGATCGTTGATGCTGTTGCGGAATCTGGCGCCGAAATTCCACAGAGCAATGAATTCTCCTTTGCCAAGTCGACAGCTTCGTAATTGAGATCCACACCAATTGCGTTCACTCCTTCGATTTCTTTGCAAAGCAAGAGAGGAATGCAGCCTGTTCCTGTACAGAGATCAAGCAAGCTGGTAGACTTCAGGGAAGGCGTCTGGTTGAATGTCCTGGCCAGACGAAGTACCCATTCTTCTGTCTCAGGTCTAGGAATAAGAATTGGTGGTCGAACGTGGAGGAGAAGGGAACCGAATGGTTGATTTCCTTGGGAGAAACGGAGTAGGAATTAGGTGGGGTGAGTAACGAGGTCAGATTTATAATGGATGCCCAAATGGACCTACCTAAGATATACTGTAGCGGTTTACCCTGTTTCCTCTCTTCCACCATGGCTCGAAGCCTTGTCTCTTCTGATTTTGAGAATCCAGAAGTGTCCTTCGATCTGCGAACCTCTTCAACCATCCATCTAACTTCGTTCGAAGCATTATCGGTGACATCTCTCAAAGAGTCTATTAGCGATTGCCTGATACCGCTTCGAACAGTGATACAAGGCCTCATTACTATGAAGATTAGTAAAGGTGAACATCTAGAAATCTGTTGAACAAAAAAACTTCGCTGACTCGGTTTGAAGCGCAGAAATACAACATACTAGCTTTGAATAGTTTCGCCTAGTCGTCTGCTCAGTAACTGGCTGCCTATTCCACTCACTGAGAAAAGTGATTGAGTGGTCAGCTCGTCATGCGGGTTTGACGCCACCGGCGGGCTGCTGATCGTCACAGCTACACAGCAACAAGGCATCCTTCATCATCCAATACGACAGGATTTCCCCTTCCAAATAGTGAACCTCCAATTTCTTCCTTAGATGGACCTCAAGAAATCAGCGATTTCAGCCTTCAGAAAGGCGTCCTCCTCAACCTCCAAAGTCTCCCGCTCGCCTTCAGTCAAGAACCTGGCGAGTTCTTCTGCATCAATCGCTTCAAGCTCCATTACGCACGAGAGAATTGCTGAAGATGGTCGTCCAGTCAGTCCCGATGCAGAAGATTGGGCGTCAATGACCCCGATTGAGAGAAGAAGAGCCTCGAACAGACGGTCGCAACGTGGTGAGTATGCATTTTTTGATTGCCTTGATAACTAAGAGCTAAATAATTTGCTTCTCTTTCACAGCAACGAGACAGAAGAGAGACAATCAAGTCGAGGAGTTGCAGAGCGAGGTTCAACAGCTACAGGCTGAAGTGAAACGGCTCAAAGCGGAAAGTGAGCTGAACAAGAAAGAGTAATGATCAAGATTCTTATGCTTTCGAGTGCTTGGATCTGACGATTTTTTTTTTCTTGATTAGAATTATTCTTTTGGAAGCAGAGAGGATCTCGACTAAAAGCAGCAGCACCTCATCTACTTCCAGCAGCGGCGTGCGCGGAGTGAGTGAGTTGCGCTTCACCTCTTCTCTCAATACTGATCTGGTTCATTGTTCTTCTTAGCAATCTACACCATCAGTTTCTCCACCATCACTCGCCATGGCACAGTACCCACCAGAAGCAAACTGGAACTGGATCTGGCTATTAGATACCACTAAGCAGCCGCCGATTGAGCCTGCTGTGCCAGAACTCTCCGTCTTTCGAGACTTGTTTGTGGAAACACTCCGACAATTCTGTGATAGACATGTCCGAATGCACATGGCTTATGAAGAAGTGTACGGCAACCCGTTCCCACCTGAGCTGCGAAAATACGCCCAGAGATATGCTTCGACGCCATCTGTCCACTTGCACCATAACAGTCAGAGCCATAACCATCAGACCCACAACATCACTCACCAGCCTCCTGAAACCTCTCAACCCCTCATCAGCGACTTCTATCTTCGTCACCTACCAAGCTCTGTGTCGGAAAGCCTGTCATCGACTTCGTCCTCTCCTCCTAGCAACCTCGACACCATCACATTGCCTCCTGACCTTAGCAACATGTTCAACTTCTCCATTGATGGGTCAACAGTTCATGAGAGCGGTCCTCTGAAGCTTGGCTTCTTAGCAGGCCCCCGGCCGAACGAGTTAAATCCTCAAGGGATCTGGGAGCGCGTGTTGACAACGATCGATCTGTCAAAGTGTGATGTTCAGAAACTCGTTTCAGCTATAGAAACAAAAGTGAACTGCTATGGTAAGAAGAGCGCTTTCTCTTTCGATACCAAGAATCTTTGCGTTGGGTCGCTCATCAAATCGTGTTTTGGCTTCTGATGTTGCGCCTTTTTTTGGGTTCGCCCGGTCAGGTACCGGTGCCTTCATGCAGAGTGATGACATTGACTTTGTGCTACAAGGATTCGAACGTTTGAACTTCACTGAATATTTCTCTTGAAGCGACAGTGTGGAGGTGCTGGGATGTACAGTCAGATTCTCGGAAGCAATAATGTGTACTTCGCTATGGCGACAAAAGTATATATTGGATATTTAATCAAACGCCAAGTTAGTTGAGATTTAAATGACACTGATCGACTACACGTTGGTGGTGGAGCAACAAGTTGTCGCATCTGTCGTTGCAGGGCGTAGTGCGAAGGGGAGCGAAAGGAGACATTGGGAGATTTAAATAGGCCATTATAATAGATACAGAACGTCGTATATGATTTGTAATTTGCTATTGAATGTATGTATAATCAACAAGAAGGTGGAACCGGAGAAGGGCGAGAAGAAGAGAGCACACTTGGTGACCATACGTAACAAAATGGATACCGTTGGCCTTACATTTCACCTATCGAGTTCAAGTTGCCAACCTTCATAATCTGGTCGCCGGTATGCTCCTTGTCGTAGTTCTCATCAGCAAGACCAGCAACCTGGCTAAATGAGCTGCTGGCATTGATAGGGTTGCCGACAGACCCGAATGGAGCTGGCACGAAGATAACCTTGGAGTTGGATGTACGAGCCATAGCCTGCATTGCTTCCAAAGTTCTGATGTTCATTGCAGCGGGTGAAGCTGGAAAGAAGGGGGAATCACTCAATATCAGCACACTTCGACAGCTTGAACAGAGGAAGTGGAGATGAACACTGACCCAAAATGTCGGCAGCCTGTCTCATCAATTTGGCAGAATCAACTTCAGCACGGGCAGCAATGACCTGGCAGTGAGATACAATAAGAAAGTTAGAAGATTGCCGTGATTAACCCTTGTTCACCGAAGATCAATTGCTTACCTTGCTCTCACCGATTCTCTTGGCAGTAGCAGCCGCAGAGAGTGATTCCTGAAGTTCCTTTGAGAAGAGAATATCTTAATACCCAACAGAAAGAGATCGAATTGTTAGTCTGTTCCGACACACTCAAAATCGAACTTGCTCACCCTTGATCAGGATTGATTCGACAGCGACACCCCAGTGAGATGCAGGTTGCTCAACGATCTCGGCGATCTCCTGTGCAATTGCTTCTCTCTCGGTAACAATGGTTTGCAGAGTTCTGGATCCAACGACCTGTCTGAGAGTGGTTTGGGCACGCTCGGAGAGAGCAGTGTAAACGTCGGCGACTCCATAAACAGCTCTGAGAGAAAGAACGGCCGTAAGAACTACGGAAACAGAGCAAAAAGGAAGGCTTGTAGATAAGAAAACGAACCTGAATGGAGAAACGATGTGCCAGCAGATGACGGAATCAATAGAAACCGAGACGTTGTCTCTAGTCATAACCGTCTGTCTTGGGATCGCCGTGAGCTGGACTCGAACGTCAACAACCTTGATGGTCTCTGAGCAGACATTCACGTTACGGAGTCCTGGGTCAACAGCAGCCTGTTGAAGGGGAATTGACAGGAAGCGATGAAGTGTTAGCGACGCGCTACGAGAGGTTGAAAGCGAGCTTACATAGAAAGATCCGAATCTCTGATGAAACCCAAAAATATGGTTAGCATTGGTGTTCCGATATTCCAGAAGAAGAGAAAGCGGTGGTGCTTACCGAAACGAGACCAACTTGACCTTGCTGGACATTCTTGTATGGATTTGGCATTGGGCAACATGGAATTGCACCACAGAATCCAACGCAAGCTCCTAGGCTATGGATCATATTCCCTGAGAAATGACAAAAGGCGAGCTCAATATCAGTTTGGTGTGCCGAGGTGCTATCAGGAGAGTCTCGAACGTTATTCACCGTAGGTTCCGTGAGGGATCTTGTCAGCACCTTGGTCCATTGCATATGATGGTTGCATGTCATCTGAAGAGGGAGCGTGTGTCAGCATCATGATCAAATCTTATCGGCCAGGAAAGCAAGATCGGCATCGTCATGACGGCCAGCTGAAAGCTTAAAGTTGGCCCTCTTGAACCAAAATGGGCCGACTTGCTCCGTGACGAGGATGAGAAGTATGCAGCAGGTAAAGTGAAAACCGAAGTTGAGGTGAGGTTAAAAGGCTAACCTTTTCTCAAAGGTTGGACTTGAATCAAGCCTTTTCCGTTTGGAGCAGCTGTAGGCTGCTTTCCCTTCATTTGGTAGTCTGGAGTATTAGCAACATATCTCTCATTGTCCTCTTCAGATTGAGGGTAGTTTGGGACTTTCGTGGTGCCAGCGTCCTGCAAATGATAAAAGAAAACAGATCAACATGGGTGGAGCCAGAGTCAGATATCGCCCGATCGAGTGGTCGAGCTCCGTCAACTAGACTGATACTCACTGAGGTCGACATGATTAAATAAATATGATTGATGGAGATGTGTTGAAGTGGTTTGGAGGAACAGATTCGAAAGCAGTGCTCGCTCGCTTTTTATTCTCGTTGAAAGATCGTCCTTCATCAGGTGCTTTCGCTCGGGCGACGACGCCACGTCGACCGTTCGTGCCAAACTCTGTCATGATTCTCTGAGAAAGCGAAAGAGACCGTTGCCGTTCATCCAATCACAAGTCTTAGTGCTGAGAAACGGAACGGAAAAACGTACTGTGGGCCATTTATCTAATCGATCCTCCCCGATCCTCCGGGCACGCCATCTGCCGAGATTCTTCCTGGTTCCTCCGAATTAAAGACCTATTTTCTGGGGGTTTCTCTAAATTCAGATTCTTTTCGGTATTTCCAGTTTAAGAGGAACTCAGCTTGTTTCGCAGTCTTCGGGACTAATTTAATTCATGTACCCCTGTCGGTCTTCATTAACCGGCTTGAGCCATTAGAAAGGTTCACAGGCTCACCATCTTCACAAATATCAATCGCATACTGCACTGTATCATCATCATCTATTTTGAGTAATTGGGACGTTTTACCCTTCTGAGAGTTGATTAGTTTGAAGCTGTTTGTTTGTTGGTGTGCGTGAATCTCTCGCGATCGTTATTCCACCTAAACATCATTATATCCTCGGTACTTGCGGCCCTAGACGGGACTCCTCAATCTTGCTCATTCCTGAGGCTTGAAGATCCTGCCAAGAATTCTCTTTGAACCGGCGTGGATGGATCGGAGTGGGTCGCACACACCTAGCCAACTCGATCTCTTCAAGGTTTTGCTTCAACGTCGCGTCAACCTTTCTGTCATGATTCTGCCGAGGTTAGACGATGCTTCCTAGTCCTCCTCTAATGTCTAGGGTTCTCACTTGAGAGAAAACATTTGATCCTCCTGCAGATTCGACACTCCGCATGTTGTTTTCGAATTTCCGCTTGCGCAATCCGCCAGGGGCAACCAACAGTCTGATTTGTTCTGATCATCAGGCCAAAAGAAGAAGAAGAATCTGACTCATCACTCAGGATAAGTCTTTAAAGCACTAAAGCACTTCTTCTTGATTGGTGAAAGATCCTCTTGTTTTCCTTAGACCCCCCACAGGTTTATTTTCCCTCTAGTTGTGCACTTCGTTCATCAACGTATTTCCCATCCGACTTATTTCTCTATTCTTTCTTCCCATCCATCCACTCCGCCATTGTCTTCTTCGCCCCCCAATGAACAGCTGGACACCATCGTCGAACTTTGAAAACACTGGACTATATGCCAGCTTCCTGTACAACAACATCCAAGAACCATCTGAAACAACTCAATACTTCAACCCAGAAGGCGAGTGGAACGTCCAGAACTCCATTGCAGAAGGGGAGGAGCCTCAGGCCGAACCGAATGACTCGCGGGGCATCGAGGGAGAGAGTGCCGAACAACGCGAACATGAGAAAGCGGAGGACGACAACTCGTCTGACGTGACGGTCCATCAGCAACCTTTCAAAGATGGTCCAACACCCTGGATAAGAGTGTCGTGCTTTGGAATCGTCGTGCATGAGTCTCCCTTGGTCAGTTCGCAGTTCGTTTTGGTCCGCTCCATCGTTAGGCTGGAAACTGATTTCCCCTCGTTCAAAACTTCAATGTAGACTGACGGTGTCTGTTACATGGACAGGCAAGCTTCAGATTCTATATTATTTCAGCCTAAATCTTCTCATTACCTCAGAACTGACTCCTGCTTCTTCCCATGCGTCAGTAATTACTACCCGATCTCAGGAGCTCTTCGCTCAGAGCTGATGATACCAACAACGATGTTTTGGGAGGACTACGAGTTGGGAAGGGCCTCATTTGAGACTCGTAAGTTAAGCAGAAAGTGATGGAATGATAATCAGCGCTAGAAACACTGACTATTCTTGGTTTGATGGACTTTTTACACCTCTCTCTGCCACGATCTACGGTTTGATTGGGGGGAAACATCTTTCAGTGTGTATCCCGGGAGAGTTCTTAGTGAAAGGCCTGCGATGGAGCTTTCCAAACCCACGCGTCGCCTCATTGCGATGGCTGTCGGATTACTACGGCTGTGAGTTGTGTTTTGTACCTCTAGTCATTCTATCAAAGAACGATTCTCATGCGGTTCTATTTCTCTTCTCAGACGATAGGAACAAATGTATTCAAGAGACGTTCTATCCTGAATAGGCTGCCATGACGTTCTCGCGGTTGACACGAACTAGTTCGGTATTTTTCCGTTTTGTTGCAATAACGTGTAACTTTACGTAACTTTAAAGACGACATGATTTTAGCCTAGTCCCAACTATATCTACATCTCAATATCTTTGAGCAGCCCTGGTAATATATCTCTCATCCGACTCTGTAGCCGTCTAGTTTTCCTCCCTCCCTGTTGATTGCGCCGTCTGAACATTTGACCGTTGTTGCGCTTCATATCAGAACATGTACTCTCAAAGCTAAGCCCTTTCAGAGTAATCTCACGATCTGTATTTACATTGGACAATAAAGAAAAGCGCGAGGAACATCACCTAACGGTGGTAAAATTGGGCGTAAACCACCACCAATGGCTGATTTTTCTACGTAAAGTCAGAATCAATGCCTAGCGAGATCTTATGCAGAATACACCTTCTGGTTGCAACTAATCTAGTCTTCAGCGATTTCCGGAAATATTTTTACCTCTGGTGCCACCCGTTTCGATCAACTTGGATGGAATCGAAAAGAGAGGACGTGCCCTTTGGTTCGAATCGCCCGTATACAAACGCCACGACGAGCTATTAGCGAAGCTACCACATGGGTTGGACAGGTCTCCCTCGCCATGACCTTGACTCTGACCACTCCTTCTCTCTTTTGTCTGGGAGGTCTTCAGGGCATAGACACAGCTAGCTAAGCGCACCACTGAAAGCGGCCTGCGTCAAATCTCACGATCGACAACACGACCTCAAACCGCTCATCACCAACATCGACAGTCCAAGTGGATAATGCCTGCCGTAAATATCACAGTCGATGACCAATCTCCTCTTCTTCTGTTCGATACCAACTGGGGAACTGACTGTGAGAGCCCTCCCTTGCGATCGTTTCATTCACTCAAAGTAGCTGATTACAACCACCTTTTGTTTCCACTTGTCATCCAGTATCAAATCTGACCGATACCATTCTCAACAATTACTACCGTGCTACCTCTCACTACACCGCAACCAGAGGAGCTGCTGTGACAATGAGTGAGTTCTCAGCCCAGCGACGCTTGAATCCTGTGTTGACTTTCCTTCTTCAATTATCCCTTTTTTTTTTTAGACTTCAATGGAACAGCGGTCTTTATTTATGGTCAGTCAAACACCACCAATGGATTGGTAAGCCAGGCCTTTCCGTTACAAGAAACAAGCAGCGGCGCACCTGTCATTGTAGAGTTATGACATCGAACCTAACAACCTCTTTTCTTTACTGAATAGTACGATGTGACGGTCGATGGTGCTCAGCAGACATTCAATGGAAGTGCATCTTTTGCTCAGAACCAGCTCTTGTTCTCTAAAAGTGGTCTTATAATGTCAGTTGCGGGTGTTTGCTGGTTGTTTCTAGTCACAACGCTGACCAATGTTCCTGTCCTGCCGCCAAAGGGGCACTCATACACTAAAACTGAGTAACAATGAACAGCAGTTCGCTGGATCTGGACAGATTCTCGAACTCGACTATGTAGTATACACGACCCAAGTTGGAAACACAACGTTAGTTTTCATATCTCATTTCCTGACCCTGACAAAGGATCTTACTCTTGATTAAATTTTGTTATCTATATGAACAAAGTGATGCTCTCTCCACAACCATCTACGACGATACCACCTCTGCGTTCGCTTACTCTCCTCCGGACACTGGATCCACCGCGGATCTATGGCAAACGACTTCTTACGTTACTGATGATCACCTGGTCTACGATGATACCTTTCACGCATGGACTGATCTCAACAGTAAGTCCCCCTTCCTTCCGCCTTGTGTCTTTTTCATTTACACTTCCCCCACGTCTTTCAAACCCTTCTCTAGACGTTGCTACCTTCTCGTTCAACTGTTCTGAAGGAGGATCGTTCGTTTTGTATGGCGGAACGTCAAACAACCATGCTAGTTATGTAGCGACGATCGATGGCGTTGCATCTACTTTCAATGGGTGAGCATCTGCTTTTTTTTTTTTGGTTCGTTTGAAGATGACGCGCTTTCTGAATGACTCTTCTTTCCTCCAAATTACTGTCAGTCTCAGCAATGTATACGTTGGAGAGCTCCCTATCGCAATGGCTTCCAACCTGGCAGCAGGCCAGCATCATGTCACCATTCAGACTTCGCTTAACGGAAGTTACGTTGATGTTGACTATGCAGTCGTTAACAGCACGATCTCTTCTACTTCGTGCGTGATCATTGCAGCATTTCTCCGCTGGATGCTATCACCTTTCTGACACTGTTTCCATTTTTGGTGCGACGAACATAAGTTCCTCAAGCCCAGTCGTTTCTTCAGCTTCTGCTACAAGGTCTTCTACCCCTTCAGGTAACGCCAACGCAAAAGCAGCAAGTACCAATACTGGAGCCATTGCAGGTGAGCAACGTTTCCTTGATTGTGGCTTCGGCTCAAGGTCTAATAAGTGTTCGGTGTGGCAGGTGGTGTTGTCGGCGGGGCTGCTTTTCTGGTGATCGTAGCTAGTGTGCTGTGGTTCTTCTGCTTCAGGAAACGGAAACAGCAGGGGAAAGCCATATCTATTGATGAGGATCCGTGGACAGCAGCGGCAACGGATCTTCATGGTGGGGACTCTGCTCGAAGTCCCACTGCTGCTGATGCGTCTAATCCTCACGACAGAGGCATGGTTGAAGCTGGAATTTCACCATTTATCTTCAATCCTACAACTGGTGGTCAAAGTGAGGCTTCAGGAGATCAATCAACCTCAGCACCTGTAGCAATGCCAGCATCTGAACGAGAAGCTGCGCCACTCTTAACGCACGACGAAGCTTCTCCAGCTGGAATTTCGTCTGCAGCTTCTTCGTCTTCTCAATCGGGTGTACCAGTAGCGAGTGGCGTTCCCACTCCTTCAAAGATTGGTGAAATTCAAGTCCCCATCCCAACGTCGTCCCTGGATATCTCCGCATCCCAGACTGGCATGTCGGACGAAGAGCTCCTTGCACACAGAATGGCAGTAGAAGGAAGAGAGGTAGACTTTGGTCCCTTGCCTCCAGATTACTCTCAGGTAAGTGAAGCGAAACATCTTTTAAATGGCCTGTGATGCTGATTGCGCTTCGTTATGCTAGGCCACTCAACCCATGCCTCATTCCCATAATTTTCCTCCTCATTAGAGCTGTATCGCAACATATATTATCAATTTCTTTTATTCCAGGTTGTGTGTGCCCTCTTTCTATCTTGGTTAATTGGATTGGGCAAGTTGTCAAATGGATAACATTAACTGCCATGACAGCCAGCTGCTCAGTCTGTTTCGTTTTACATAGTTAAAAAAGTCCAGATCATTTTCATCGTTATATATACTATCGCATGTAGGTCTCAGCTTCGCATCTAAGAGCACGTTCCAGTGAGGTTGTTTGTAGGTCTGAAAAAAAAGGAGGAACGAGTGAGATTGGTTTGACGATTTGTTGTGATTTTGATAAATACTGACTGATTTTCTTCACCACTCATCCCATACCACGTTGTAATGTTCGGATCGTTATAGCCTTCTGCGTATCGCTCAATATAGGCTAATGGTGGAGGAAATATAAAAAAATGAGGATCAGCCAAGGGGCGAAAGGTGGTATTTGAAGTTGAAGAAAGAGACAGATGGATACCTGAAGTTGGTGCCGACACAGGGTCGCAGCCAAGGGTATGATTGGACCCGCTTGAAGTATCTTGGTACAGCCTGACGTATTCGACTGTGGCAGAATTTTGGGTAGTGTGGAGGTTAACAGATGTTGGCGTCAATCGGAAAGCGCGGCGACCTGCTTGCTGGAAGATTCGTCACTCACTGCTCATTGTTACCGGCCATAGATCAGCTAGACCATCATAATCGATAGATCCGAAGTTGGTAGATAATGCCAAATCTGTGATCAAGGATTCATCGTCAGTGAAGATAGAAAGCAAAACAACGTGGGTCGGTGAATCTCTCTTGGAAGCACTTACTCATTATAATGTACATCGGCTACCACAGCAAAAATAGAAAAATAAGTTCAGCGAAGGAACGATGAGCAGCGCTGTTTAATAAGCATCTTTTGGGACATACCTCGTAAGGCACGGGTCGCCCTGACACCCCTACTGTCGCGTTAGCTCCCATCCCCCCGGGAAGGAACTTCCATGACTTGACACCATCGTTGAACCAAGTAATGTAGCCATCCAAGCCAGGCTCATACTCAAAAGCATAGACTGCATAGCAGGAGAGCGAAGTTCCGTTGTTGGTATCGTATTGGTAGCAATTTTGATTTGTGGTCCTAAATTCCCGAATATGACGGTCCAAACAGCACCACATGAGCCGAAAACATGATGCTAAAATGGTGCCAAGATCTGAAACTTACGAGACACCAGAACTTGATTGCTGGTAGACCCCCCCGCTGTACGAGTTCCTAAATGTTAATGTTGTGTTCACGATGTCCATATACTTTGCAGAATCCCAGTCGTAGTCGGCATTGAACGGCGCTGGAAGAGAGGAGAGAGTCAGCAGCTGCTGCACTGATGGCCAGCGACGTTCGAACTAACCCCATTGCCCTGACCTGGAGGTGTGTGGATCGCTTGTCAGTAGTTCGTCTGGCGGCTATCTTGCGGGCGAGAACAGCTCAAGACTCACTGTGAGACCTCACCAGTAAGAGTGTCGTCTGCCGTCTGGGCTTCGAAAAGATCGATTTCTGCGGGGCGGCAATGTCAGTCCAGCGAACTCCCCGAGATCCCCGGCGCCGCAGCGTGGACTTTACCTGGTGCACTTCTTCCTACCCATGTTCCGTCCGAGTGTTTCGGACCGGGATGGGTCTCATCGTCTACCGGGTGTCAGGGATGGGGGAGTGGCTCAGTCACCGTCGTGTAAGTATGCGGCGGTATAGGAGGAAGAACAACTTACCGGGGCAGACACATCGGGACAGACGCTGACCTGGCAGGTAGGATAGCGCCGTACCATACTTGCCCTCAGCCGTTGCAATCACAGGCTTCCCGTTGATCGTCTGGTTGGGAGCGGCTGGTTTCGATGAAAAATGAAACGAACGTCAGCGCATCGCCGTGGTAGATAATCAATCACAAGAAGTGAAGTCGTCGCGGCGCACCTCCAACATCGCATTTGGAGAAGTGTGAAGAAGGATCAAGAGACAATGATCTGATGGTGAGCAGTACAACGTGGGAAAAGACATGAACATCAACTCACGCGTCGTAGGTGTATGGCCACATTCCTTCAGTAGTACCGCCTGCCAAATACGAGGATGTATGTGCGGTAAGCTTCAGCAACAAATACCGGTAGGAGAAAAAAAAGAAAGGTTTTACCATAGCCCACTCGTCCGAGATTTCCCATCGTCCATACAGCTAAAGACAACCAAAGATAGAAATGTCAGTTGATGGGTACAAGGAGAAGAAGATATAGAAAAAGAGATCAAGAGACCTGGCCATAAACCATAGACTGAGATGAGAAAAGGATGTTAGTAAGCAAATTGAGACCACTGTAAGGCAAGGGAGTATTCACCATCTGCTCGTCCTGGAATCTTTGCTGAAACCTCTAATCTACCACCGATGAAGCAAAGTCGGTTCCAAGACTTTCGTTCAATTGGACATTAGTTAGTGATTTAACGATGCAGAGAAGATGGAGAAAAGTAGTCCATCGGAGAAGATAACCAGACGTCAGAAGGGGGACTGTGCGAGCTTGACCGGAGAAGGAAGGGGGCAAGCAGCTCACCTGGATCTCAGCGGACTGATAGTACAGGTCATGGTTGGTGTAGTTCGCCATCTAAAAACCAGAAGGAAATGAAAGAAAGAAAGAAAGAAAAACGAGAACGGTCCCGGTTTAGCAGAGAACTCTTGTAGTTTCACCACAGTCGAGAGAGAACATGCCGTGATCTGAAGAGCTCCATCCTTAGTGGTGACGTATCGAGGGTCATACCACTCCAAATCATCTGCCAAAGGAAATGAAACATGTCAGACCAAAAACCTACAAAATAACAAAATACGCAGGCAGACGACACATACTTGTGGACCAAGCATGTAGATCAATAGCCTATCGAAGAGATAATTCAATTGATTTTCTTTTCACAACTCATCAGTGGAAAGGTCCACTATGTACATACAAGAAAGAAGGGGTCATCTCCATCTGAGGATGGTCACGGCGACACAAAAATAAATATGAGTGACCGGAACAGTCTCCAACGAAAACAACAACTTCCTCACGTACCATAGAAAGTTCTACCTTCTTGTTCTGTAGAAATTGGTCAGGAAAAATTACTTCAAACAATCCAATTCTCGCGGGACGGACGTACCAAATTCGTCCGAAAATGTCTATCGGAAGATAAAGGTAAACAAGCCCAGTTAGCTCGCACGCGGTCGCAGATTACAGAACAGTAGAAATCGAGCAGAGCAACAGGAGTAACTTACTAGAGTCCACGTCTCTCCAGTATCAGTAACTACTGTTTGAGCTGAAGCTGGCGTGTCAGGATCAATAGCAGTGAAGTTTCTGCCCAAAATATAGTCGTGAGTTTGAAGCGACCCGTTGATCTTGGCCAAATCCCATTCCCAGGCCAACGTAGCAGATGCGGCTTCTGCCTTGTCAGCATAGTAGGATATTATCGGATACCCAGCGAATAAAGTAAGGACAGAAGCTAGAGTACAGACGAACAAGTGGTCATTAGTAATTTGCGCACAGCCTTGAGATACCAAGTGGACGGAATGAGAGGTGAACCAACCGATCAATATCACTAGACACCCAAGATTCGCTAGTCCTCTCCAAGTGAATATGCTACCACCTCTATCGTTCTTACGGTCTCGCAACTGAAGGAAAGAACGAGCCAAAGCTAGTTCAGCAAAAAAGCGCAAAGATGTGTCACAATTAACACTCACGGGACTCGGCGAGTGAAGAAAATCATCATCTGGGACAAAAGAAGAAGAAAACAAAACGTGTAAGAGAAGCTGGAGCTGTAAACTTCTTGCTGCACAACGTCGTGTCTAGTGTTGCTGCTGCTGCGCCGCGAGCGGAAAATGTGCGACCGCTCACCTTCTGGTCTACAAGTCGCAAGATCGGTGAATGGAAGAATAAGTCACTGCTATGATCAGGATGCTCAACTGCTCAACAACTCGCGCACCACTTACCCATCGAAACTTTCAGCTAGGTAGACAGGTAGGGAGTATTTCTCGGAAGCCGTTTGAGATAACGGAACAGCTTGATTGATCGAGCTGTTGCGATGAGTGGGGCCACCCCTAAACACTCCTATAGAAGACTTCAGAGATAGTGAAGCAGACAGATAATGAGAGGCAAGAACAGATTGTTGTAAGTGTCCCGACATCGCGATGCTGCCACAACGTAGAGAACCAAGAAAAAAACCTACAGCAGAGCTGACGCTGCTATTTCTATTCCTATATGACATTGGGTAGGCACCTTGATTGGATAGAGAGGTGCCAAGAAGGGCTGAGGAGGATGTTGGTGGAGAGGAATCTCGGTGGTAGGGATTGTTGGCGCTCATATGCAGACCTTCAAAAGTGTCCCTGCAAGTTTCAAGCTCCTAATGATTGGAGCTTGAAAGAAAGGGGCAGATGATTTTCGAGCACTCGTAGATTACTGATAAGTGAGCGGAGGAAGGAGCGCGATTAGGCAACCTAGGGAAAACTCAGTGGAATTTGCTAATGGGTACAAGATAGAAAACGGTGTAGTTTATAGTTTGTCCTGCACTAGCCAACGGGTCTTAAATTCCTGCTGCTTTTCTGGAGGAACTGCGAGTGGCGTCCTCAAGCAGCGGCGTAGTTCCAATAATAACTGAAGCTGCTTCTCACTGCCATGATATTGCTAGATGGGCAGCCTGGGACGAAGCATACCGGAAAGAACAGCAAGTAGCAAGACAGAAAAGTTTTTGAGAGAGAAGATGGTAGATAACAGATGTTGCACGCCCAAATTTTGATGGGTAAAGTAAACGCGTTAATAAAATGCCGCGTCGATTTATTACTGCTCCACAGAAACCTTTTTCCAGATCGGACTAGCTTGTATTGACGACCAGCGTAAAGGAACTTCTATAAGAAATGACCAGGAAGCTCTACTGCTCAATCAGCATCATCTAAGCAAAGTGACACGCTCAGGAAGCCGCCAAAGCTCTAAACATCCTTCTCCCTTTGGAGTGGATAAGCCACCAACTGCAACTACCCCATCCACCGAAACCGCCAGACAGTTGCACTTTGAAACTCGAGACGTTTGCCATTTCGCAAGACGCTGCACATCTTCAGGAAGCGCGGACGGGGAGTTGATTAGTGTCGTAAGAGAGAAGATGGAAAGTATTCCGAGGTGTGTGAGAGTAAGGACAAGGATCCCATCATCCGGATGTGAAAGGAGTGCCCTGAAAAGAGATCAGGTCAGAGTATGAAATATAAGTAGAGCGTCATAGGATAAAGGGCGACTTGCAAACCGATAACAGGACCTGTTGCAACTTGCACTCTCATCATCTCCTTCAGTCCGTCCCAATATTTTCCTGTTTTCTTTTTCTGTTTCTTCTTTTCGCCAGGGACAGAGACTGGCAGAGACCACGGAGTGAACCACAATCCTCCATCAGCTACGCCGATGGCTATAAGAGGTGACCCAGAAGGTGATTCGGCAGTGGTCATTGACATTGCAAAGGAAGGAGATATTCCCGGCGTTGGAGGCACTACAGAATCGGACAATGTCAGTACTGGTTCCATCGGTTGTTTAGACATACATACGAGTCTGTGTCATCTCAATGAGAGATCCGAGGGGCAGTGTCCAAGTACGAACAGTAGAGTCATATCCAGTTGATATCACTAAAATTTGATTGAAAAGCAGTGAGTAACGATATCCGGTAATCGATTGTGAGGGGTAAAGACGACTTGCATTCGTTCGGGCGGCCGGGTATGAACGAAACTGCGCCAGCAAGCTTAAATGTAGCCACACCAAAACTTCAGACGTGCAAGAATCGAGTAATGTAATTGAAGATGAGAGAAAGGCGTACGTTGGTATGTTTTCCCTTGACAAATCGCCTACCTCCACCTTCTCTGCCTAAATCTGCCAAGTCCACCCATCCAACTCTACCGTCGTCAGAACACCATCCCAGTCGTTGCTTTCCAGTCTGGTCGATTGATAGAGCAAGTCCATTGATTTCATCCGTGCAAAGATCGATAAGCGACGCTGAGGTCAAGGCGCCAGAAAACCGCTTCACCATTTGTGATGAGGCAGAAACACATTTCAGAAGATAGGCCTATATAATGCAATTGGAAGAGATAAAGCATGAAAAAGCATCAGAATGGCTGAAGGGTTGTGCAAAAAAGTTTCAGGTACTAACTGATTTACCGCAAGCAATCCACAGGGCACCCCAGTTGTTGCTAGTCTCAAACATTGCTTCACTGTCATCAGATATATCCTGTGGTAGATGGTTGTCGAATACGATTGCAGCCACTTCGTCGGGCAGAGCTGTAACCGCTTGAACGAGTTTAATTTCGGAGCATTCTGCTGTCAAGGCGTGGAATCGTAGACTTTTATCCTCTAGAAAAGAACCCAATTAGTAATTGGCACAAAAAGACACCAAGGTCAGTCTAGAATTGAGCATGGACTCCGTTAAACAAAAAGAGTAGTAAGTCGCTCACCCGAAGCAACAACGAACAGACTGGGCCTGGTAGGATGGAATACAACAGAAGTAATTGGACTGGGAATGCATTTAAAAGATGGAAGACTCTGGGGATTCGGCATCCTTATGAATCAGTCCCTGACTTGGCGAAGAATTGTTGCTTGCAGTGTGCAGAGATCTAGTCCTGCTTGCGAGAAAGGAACCATTTCGATCGTGGCGAGAACATCTACAGATGCATGGAAAGCAAGCCGCAAGGCAAAATCAGAGAATAAATGGTGAATGACAGATAAAGCTGTAATTGAACGTCTGATCTAGCGCACATGCCATCCTTCGGACCTTGCGTAAATGAAACCCTGTGTACAAAATCATCGATCTCCTAACTATAAGCTCGAGCTCGACATTAGAAGAAATGCGCGTTGAAATCATAAGGCTGATCTTCCGTTGATGTAACCTTCTTTGATGTGGAAGAAGCGACCTTGGTGCTCTTTTGAGCCTTGGGTGCAACAACGGCCTTCACCTTGGCATCCTTCGTCACCTTCTCCTTCTTCGTGATCTTCTCGGATGTTGGGGTCGGGCGCTTGAGGATGGAGACGATGTCCTCCTCCGTCAAGCCTTTGGCTGGGGTTTGGGGCAGGGGCGTCGGATTGAAGGCAACTTTTTTGGCTGCTGGTTCTTCTGCCGTTGTTTCCGCTCGAGAACGCTTCTTGTTCTTCGGTTGAGATTTGAGGATAGCTGCTTGTTTCTCAGCAAGAAGCTTTAGGATTTCGGCTGAAGTGGCAGCATCTTCCTCGTCATCCTCTCCATCGTCCTCTTCTTCACCGTCTTCCCCCTCTTCCATGCTATCCTCTAATTCCTCATCTTCGTCTTCCCATGCTCCCTCATCTTCATCTTCTTCATCATCATCTCCACCATGGCGATCTTCTGGCATGAACTCGTCGTCCAAGACAACTTCTCTTATATCCTCTTCGCTGCACTGAAGCTTTACCAGCCCTCGGCCCTGCGACCTCATCTCCTTTCTTCCTTTGCATGATGCGAGGAGAGAATCATCAACGTCGGTGAAAAGCTTCAGGCTCTCCAGATTGGTGGGGACCAGTGGTTCGAGTGTCGTACCGGCAGGTGGAAGAGAGTAATAAGGAAACTGCCCCAGTGACCAATCTCGGAGGACTAGTCGGGATGCGGAGTCAAGATCTGGCACGCCATGTTTCTTCAAACGACCAGTAGATCTAGCAACAGAGGTAAGGAAGGAGGTGGTGTCCCCAGAGATGAAAGCTGGAGTATTGTAGAGAACCATCAGGTCTTCAGGTGAGGCACGCAGTATGATGTGTTCAGCTACAGACATAACAAAATGATTAGCTCTATTGACTAAACAGGGAAGAATAACGAGGGTTCATGGAGCTCACCCAATGGTATCGGCTCCTTGATCCTGTCGATCCTGCCTATGTTCCTCCTCAAAGTATCGAGAACTCTGTTGGACTCAATCAAATCCCAAATCGCCTCATTCCTCTCTTTTCTTTCTTCAGCCTCTTCATCATCATCATCTTCTTCCTCGTCCTCTTCCTCTTCTTCATCCTCATCATCATCCTCTGGGAATATATCGGCAAAGATCCAGCCAGGAGTATCAATGAGGGTGATGTTTTCGCTGAGATCGATGGAGATGGGGGAAGTGGTAGTTGGACCACGGGAGGCTGAGGTGGGCGGGAATGGAGCTACAGGAACAGCTGAGGACGATAATGATGGGCCGAGGAGACAGTTGATCAAGGATGATTTGCCAACGTTAGGTAGACCAGCTACTGCAACGGTCAAAACGTCATCCGACGAGTCTTCGGAATCAACCACTTTCTTCTTTCCGTCCTTCTTCGCCTGCTTTGATTTCTTCTCAGCAGACCATTGTTCCAGAACAGCTAGAAGAGCCTCGCGACCAATGATCGTGCTAGAAGAAGACGCTTCAGCGCTGCCGTTTGTAGACTTCTTAGCGGATGGATCGATGTGTTTGAACGACGACTTGAAGACACAAGTTGGGAAACGCGGACGCAGATATTCTAACCAAGATTTGAGAGCTTCTCTTGGTACAAGATCTTAGTAATAATAAGGACGAAAACATTTGTTCAGTCCGAGATTAATGTGAGGTTGCAACAAGAAGTAAACTCACCAGCTTTCGTCAGGACGATGATGACTTTGCCCTCTCCTTCAACGAAAGCAGTTTCCAACCATTCGCTCCTGAATGCCAATGGATCTCTGGCGTCAACGACTTCCAAGAGCACATCGGCTTTCTCGAAGACCGATTCCAGAGTTGGATAATCAGCGTCGAATAGAACTGGGATATCTTCATCATCACCTCCCAACCCTTCCATCAAATCATCCTCGTCGTCGTCATCCAAAGCAGATTTAGCTGAAGTGGAAGCTACTCGTGAACCGGACAGGATGTTGATACCTGGTGCGTCGTCTTCATCCTCCGCTTCTGTTGAAGGCAAACCTCCTTTCTTTGAAGCTGCAGTTTGGAGAGCCTTCTTTTCATCTCTGAGCTTTTGTTTTTCTTCCTCTTGCTATAGGATCGGTAGCAAAGGACGAAGTTCCGACGTTCGATGGTTAGAAATTTTGAGTGAAGAAATTTTGAAATTACAGATAACAACTCACAATTCGTCGGGATTCAGCTACTTCTGCCAAGATTTGATCTTTGTATGGGAATGAGTTTGGAATTCCTGGATCCTTCTTTTTGTCTGAGAAGCAGCAGAAGCGAGAGCAGTGAGGCTCAGCGCAATCCAGAAGTATGAAAGAGGGTTCGAATTGAAAGGTTATTACTCACTAGACTTCCAAGTCACATCCTGCTTCGATGATCTTCTGTTCTTCTTCCTGGTCTCGGCAGCTTTCTGCTTGATCTTAGATCGCTGGTGAGTGGTACCTCTGTTTGAGGTTTCTGGAGAAGTTGGCCGAAAGTGAACATGTATGGGTCAGACTTCAGCACTGCTGCCTTAGTGAACCATGATTAGACTTACTCTTTCTAATTCGAGGCATTTTTGAGCGTCTCGAAGTTGATTGAACGTCGGTAGCTGGTACAAAGTCCAATCCCAGATTTGTGAAAAACTTATCTCGTCGCCGCCACCGGAGAGCAGAAAGCCTACTCGCATCAAGAATCTAGAAAAATGCTTTTCTCAAGTTTTTCAACAGAGAATTTGAAGGGAGTTCCACACTGAAGGCATACGATGTAGTTATGCCCCGCTGTTCGCATGTGAAAGCGCATATACCTTCTCAGTGACAGCACATCTTTCCGAAAAGTCCTCTTAAACAAGAGTGATCGTGATTCCCAAAAGATGACAATATGCAAAAGAAATAAACAACGCTGTGATGATGAATTTCGTGCAAAGATCACACTAAAAACAAAATTCTAAAGGAGTGCAGAAGGAACGAGGTTTGGATCCCTACAACTTGGTCTCCTTGAGACCATCCCTCCAGAAAGTGAAGTATGGGGTAGTACCATCCTCCTATGAGATCAGGAAAAGTAAGGCAAGTCAGCTAGCAAGTCGAAATGGGACATTGGTGCCATGTCCACTTACTCTGTAGTTGAGGAGAGCAACCATGCCCTCTGGGTTCATGTTTTCACCAGTGTAGAACTCGTAGTCCTATATTGAGGGAAGGGAAAGTAAAGAAAAGCGTGATCAATTTAAACATTCATCACAGGAAATCAGATATCATCACGATCATCACGATAAAAGCTGGGCTTACCTTGAAGTTACCAATAATCTTCTTGGCCAAGACCTGGGCACGCTTCTCGAAGTCCTTGACTTCTTCTTCGGTCTTTCCGTTCTCCTGAAGGGCCTTCTTCAAGTTCTTCATGTAGTCTTTTGAAATCGTGGCGGCCAGAGAAGAAGAAAACCCCAGACGTAAGACAACTGCAAGAAATCAAGAGATGCAATTAGGGAATGCAGAAACTTACCCTTGAGGTAGACCATGTATGACTTCTTGTCGAATGAGGTGGGTTGCAGACGCATGGAGTGGATAACGTTGTTGACGACAGAGGCACCGCTCTCGAGCTCCTCCTCAGCCTCTTCAGCGGAAGCGTTGGCACCTATTCAGGTTTATTGTAATAATAAAAGTAAGTGAAGACGTCCCTGGTGCTAAATCCTAGAGAGAGGACCCCAAGAGTAAAGGCTCAACGCACCGATATCAACATCGCCCTCCTTAATGGTGATCATGTCACAGTTAACCTCGAAGCAGGTCTTGTCGTCGCTCTCAACGACATCGTAAGCGTCAGAGAACATCTCATCGTTGGTGATAATATCGACTGCGAGAAGAAAAAAAAGACAAGCAACGTGGTTAGCTCTTGTCAGCTCCGATTCTGAAGAATTCCTTCTCAAAAAGCAACAGGATTTAGCCCAGGTACATACTGTAAAGCAACATGATGAGAGAGAGGTGTGAGGGGGATGGAAATAGAGATAGGGAGGATCGAGTCGAAAGTGACCTGTCACAAAATTTCAAGAGCAGCGAAAAATGGACTTTCCCAATTGGGACGACGATGTGGCGTCTGGTTCACTCTGTGGCCCCTTATATTGCACGCGGGAAAATCACCCACACATGGGTTGGAAGCCAAACACGACGGGTACCTAACCAGACCAGTCAACTCAGACTCCTTGCACACCTCACTGGATCAGCTGGGCGTAGTGTGTAGCCTTGTCCTTTACAGGGAGCTATCGATCAGAGCTTTCACAGACCAACAAACCTCCATCCCTCTTTGAAACTTCCTCCTCGAAGTCTCCACTGTCCGCTGATTTTCAGATGGATCCCATCCATAACACCTTCAAGATGCTAGAGAAACGAGTCAATGTTACGACCAGTCAGGTGAATCCACCTTACCTCGACGTTTGCTCTGCTGTTATTTGGCCTCAGCTAACTCTATTCGTGTTACGTTTCGCTTTACGTGTAAGGCTGGTGTTCTTGGCAACCCTCCAGCGAACCCAGCAGCATACAACTCCAGCGATCCAATTGTCCTCTTCATCATTCAGTTGACACTGATCTTAGCATTCACCCAATGTCTTGGCTGGTTCTTTCGACGAATCCGTCAGCCTCAAGTGATTGCGGAAGTTATCTCTGGAATGTGAGTGGCACCTATCTTATCTTAAAGAAGACATCCATATAACATCTAATTAACCACTGTTACATTGGCATTGCCTGTCCCTACTGCATCTAGTTTACTCGGTCCTACCGTTCTTGGTGAGTAGAACCACTGTCTCACTTGCTGCGCTCATGTTGGTGGGTGACATCTAGGTACATATGCTAACCTTCCTCCTTCTCATCCTCGTTGATCTATCGGCAAATATTCTAGGGCGAGCTCCAAAGTTCTCTGCCACGATCTTCCCTACCTTGTCCTTGCCATACCTGAACTTGGTCGCAACTATCGGCTTGGTTCTTTTTCTTTTCTTGGTTGGCCTTGAAGTCGACTTGTCGGTCGTCAAGAAGAACTATAAATCGACTCTTGCTATCTCCGCTGCTGGGATCATCTTGCCTTTTGGAATTGGTGCTGGCGTGGCTGTTCCGATTTACAACCAATTCGCGATTGACAAATCTGTTGGATTTGGTCACTTCTTGTTGTTTGTTGCTGTTGCAATGAGTATTACTGCTTTCCGTAAGTAGTACATCTCCTCGCTGATACCGCATACTGCTAGCTCAACTGACCTACTTGCCTCCCGCTCTATGCATTTACAGCTGTCCTTTGCCGAATTTTGACCGATCTCAAGTTGCTCGACACACGAGTTGGTAACGTCGTTCTGTCAGCTGGTGTTGGAAATGATGTCGTCGGATGGATCCTTCTCGCATTAACTGTGACGCTCGTCAATAGTTCGGTTGGCCATGGAAGTTCCAGCTCAGGGTATGTCCACCTGCAGCCTGATCGAGCCTATCATCTTTGTACTGACGAGTTATGTTTATATCGATCCTTTCAAAACGTAGAGTCACGGCGGTTTATATTCTTCTTTGCGCTGTCGGATGGACTCTCTTCTTGCTCTTCCCTGTCAAACGCGCTTTGATGTGGGCCGCTATCAAGAGTGGTTCTATCGAGAGAAAAGAGCCAACGCACCTCATGATGACCATCGTTCTGATGCTTGTCATGATCTCTGCATTCTTTACAGACATCATTGGTGTCCATCCCATTTTCGGTGGCTTCTTAGTTGGATTGGTGAGTTCGGTGTTTCATAAGACGCACAAATAGCGACCTCTAACTGCTCCTTCCCCTGAAAAATTTTAGATTATTCCCCATGAAGGCAACTTTGCTGTTGCGTTGACCAAAAGAATAGAAGACTTGGTGAGCAGCGTCATCAGCGTGATGGTACCTACCTGGTGGTTGAATTGAATATCTGACGACGCTGTCATCTCATAGGTCACCATTCTCTTTTTGCCAATCTACTTCGTTCTTTCGGGACTGAAGACCAATCTTGGACTCTTAGATAATGGCATCACTTGGGGTTATACCATTTTGCTAATTGTCGCTGCTTTCTTCGGAAAGTTCCTCGGTAAGTTTGTTCATGGTCATCTTCTTTCTCTGCTCGGGCTTATAATGAATGAACTATTTGTAAATTTCGCAGGTTGCTTCCAAGCTGCCAAGCTCTCTGGCTTTAACATTCGTGAATCGTTGGCCGTCGGTTCGTTGATGAGTTGCAAAGGGTTCGTCGTCCTATTTTTGCGCATTCCGTTTAGTGCTTTTATCAACTTGTAACTGAAACTCCCTATTTATTTACACTCGAAGTCTTGTTGAACTCATCGTCCTCAATGTCGGCCTGAACGCTGGTATCTTGGACCAGCGCACATTCTCAATGTTTGTCTTCATGGCTATCGTCCTGACCCTCATGACGACCCCGTATGTATGACATTCGTTATCTCCTTCCGTTATCCGTTAAAAGTCCTTACCTGCTTGTTTCCTTTTATCAGATTGACCTTGTGGTTCTACCCACCGTCCCATAGAGAATCCATTGCGGAGTTGAGAGTCGCCAAGAGCATTCCCGCCGTTCCATCTCTCTCAGCGACCCCTGTCTTCAGAGTCGGCGATTTGCGTATATGGTGCAGCAAAGTTCTTGTTGTTCTTCACCGTATCGACCATCTTCCGGCAACTATGTCTGTCGTTTCACTTCTCGGTCAAGCACAAGGTTCTCAGCAGCCACGTGTTTATGAAGAGAAAGGAGACCGTAATAGCAGCAACTATTCAGAACACAACACATCTCTTTCATCTGTCGATGGTCTTCTGCTGATCGAATTGACCGGCCGTACATCTTCTGTCATGGACACCATCGAACTGAAGGATCAGATTCTACTTTCCGACCCTCATTCTTCAACTTTCACCACATTCTGTCACTTGAACAACTTACCATCGCACTCATCCATTTCTGTGGTTCACGAAGATTCATTTACAGAAAGTGTCTCCTCCAGAGCTGTCGGTAGCGACCTGGTCATCGTTCCGTGGACAATCCCCCATCAGCATGATCACAATGAGAATGACGAGCTTTCCTCGTTGCCTGCGATCGCTTCCTTCGAAACGGTCTTTGGCTCTGATTCCAAAGGCGTTCCTTTGTATTCCCACTTCCTCCGGTAAGTTTCATGATTTGTCAACGACAAGTCGCTTCGGAGGCTTACATTTCATAACTTTATATAGTCAACTTTTCGCCGACGTAACCACCGACCTCGCGTTGTTCGTTCAGTGTGGCCCAGTTGCTAAGCGTCCTCATATCTTCCTTCCATTTTTTGGTTCGTCCTACAATCTTCCTAGCTTCTGTTTTACCAATCAAATGCTCACTCGCTGGCTTGGTTGTAACGGTTTTTTTTTTGTAGGTGGTGCAGATGATAGGGCTGCTTTAGCTCTAGCTGTTCAGCTTTGTCACTGCTCTGGAATAAGCGCTACAGTTGTCAGATTCGAGCGTGACTCTCTCAAAGTCGCCGAAACTCGTAGCACCGAAGCTTCTGGTGATATTGAAGCTCATAAAGTAGCGATGCAAAAGAACATGTTGACCTTGTATAGAGTATGTTCACATCTTGCGTTCTTTGTTGTTAATTTGTTGGTTTGCTTCGCTGAACCCCCTCCCCCCTCACTTTCTCCTACATTTTTAGGGAAGTACATCCAAAATCGAGCCCGCTGGATCTGAAGACGAAGATCAAGCGGTCTTCAGTTATTTTGAGTCGAACAGTCCCTCTAATGTTCACTTCGAAGATTGCAAAACTGCTTTCCCTGCCGAGTCTATGCTTGAGATCTTTTCTGCATTGGCTTCCAAGTCTGTTATGGTCATCGGGTCAGTACCTTTTCACCAGCAGGTTTAAGGACTTCAAACTGACCTGAGGAATTTTTATCTCTAGTGGTCGTGCGCGAAAAACCCTGTCTCATGCTCATCCAACTGAGTCGGAGGTCACGCATCTCGTTGCACAGCTAAAGCACACTCCCACGGTCGCTGCAGAAGCCAGAAGAACATTTGGAGATGCAAATTCTATTCTTGTCTTGCAGAACAAAGCTTCTTCTTTCCTTGTTATCCAGGCTGGCGGACTAAAGGTCAGCGCGCCTGCTTGAGCCTTCTCGTGCTGCATGTCCCTTTCGTTACGTTTCCATCGATTTTCTGTGTTAGTCTGTACCATTATAACGACCCTCGTAATTACATATTATAGATTTCCATCACCATCACATCATGCCTTATATCGCGTTCGAGCCAGTCGCCCCGTTCATCCAGTTCAGTTCAGGCATTCTGATTGACAAACCAATAGTGAGCTCTCGTTTTAGTTGCGTGATAAGAACGGTAGGTGTCGCTTACCCAAAGATAGCTGCCAATAAATCGGAATTGTAATCCTGTTGAGGGAAGGTATTCGCACCAGGATCGACTGGGGCAGTGAGATTGTAGTATGGATAGCCTTCAATGGCAGATGTGGCATCAGTGGAAGGCATGAAGGAGAAGTTGTTAAAATCTTGGATATTTTGGAGGGGGGACGGTGTGTCGATGCTGGTACCAGTCTTCGGGGAGCTCTGAAGAATCGCGTGCTCTTTAACCAGCTTGGTGACGGCTCTACCTAGAGAGGCAGTGTCATCTGACTCGTCAAAGAGAGAGCCTCCAGACTCTACACCTGATCTATTTGAAATCTCCAACAATAGAGCTTCTATAACCTACAGCGACAAACCTGTCAGCAAGAAACAGAGAGCATACTTGGCAAAAGCAGCTAACCTTGATGGCACCTCTGGCACCTGAACTCTTTGATGAAATCTGCTTTAAGGATTCTAAAGTACCTAGTACGAGTTGAAGTTTCTGCATAGACGCGTCTGATTTGGAAGCAGCGATCGGAGTATGCAGCAAGTCGATCAAGAGAACCGTTCTATACCGAACAAAGATGGTGGGAAGAAATTAACAAGTCAGCTCCAGCTCCATGCTGGTATGACTTGGATTGGTTAGGAAAGAAACATACGCAGATACGAAAGAATAGAAAAGGGCGATCCACCATTTCTCGAGGATACCTCGGGTGTTTTGCATCAACTGCAATGATGCAGTAGCTGCAAGAACACACTGCTCTGTGGAGTAAGCAAATTTCCTAAAGAACGGAGGTAGAGTTGAGGGTCAATGCTCAAAAAGGTTGAAACAGTGAGCAACTGACTTGTTTTTGTACCCTCTGCTGAGATACGGCCTGTGCAGCCTCATCACTCTCGTGTGCAGCGACAAGTTGGAGATGATGATTTCCCAATGAAGGGTTTTATTAGCATCTGGGTGAGCTGCATCCATAAGCGGCGTTGCTGGATCGATTTGGAAATAAGCGGGGAATGCTGCGTGAGCCTTTCTGAACTGACTATCAATTGACAGTATAAAGGAATATGGTGGGTGTGGATTGGAACTGAAGGGTTTGGACAAGTGTCATATATGTTAGTTCAGAGGAAACAAATACCCCCCCAAAAACCACTCACTTCATTTGCCAGATGATCTGGTGAGATATTTCAGACAATTTCAATCTTACGAGCTCGTACGACATACACTTGAAAAAGTCCAAAAACAATAATCAAGATTCGTTCAGACTTCCGACAGAAACTCTGTGGCTTACAGTGTGAGTGTCAATTGGGGCAGCCTCGAGAGGCTGACCATCAATGATTTTCTCATCATCGATCTGGCAGAAAAGTAAGGAGTCAGCAAGTCGAATGTAATGTATTCTAAACTGTCTTACATTGGCAGGGTAAGCTGTCTTGATCTGAAGAAAGAACCTGTTGTTAGTTAACAGCTTCGAGGTTTGTTATCTATCTTAGGCAGAGCTCGTACCTGTTCAGGAGAGATGGAGCTGGTATATGAGTACATAGGTGCTAAGCTCCAGTCCAGGAACGTCAAGTTCCACCAAATTCGTCTGAAGCGGACAATACAGAGGTTAGTAAACGGCGATGATGAAACAAAGGTCGAAAAGCTTGCCTTCCAACCTCTCTGGTAATGAGGTTTTCCCATCGTCCCGTCCATTTCTTAGGAGGAGCAGAAGATCCTGGAGCGTCTTCCGCACCCAAGCGAGAAAGACCCATCATGTGTGCGATTTTGATACCAGATCCCAAGAGAGCAGCATGTGCATCGGCACGATCATTATTGTTCAAGTATACACCGAGTAAAATGATGATTTGAAGAGCTTCCAGGGTGTGATTTGATAAGAAATCGGACTGCCAGAGAGCAGCTCGAGAAGCGCTTCAGTAAGTCACCGACGTCAGTAAGAGTACAGGCACAAGATTTCAAATATGAAGAGCTAGAACTGACGTGAACCAAATTTCTATTCGAGAGGTACAGCATATTAGCGCAGCGTTCACGCTTCTAGTGAAACAAGACGTACCTGGATTTTTGGCGCATTCTTCCGGAGTGAATCCCATAGAAATAGCAGTATCCTCCTCCAAAAAGTGCAAAGCAATACACAAGATTGAAATCAGCAAGGAAAGCCAAGCAACTGGAATCCTCTTCTGCTTATCAATGGGCATCGCCCAGAACTCTTCAAGTTCTCGGAAGAATGACGGTTTATGGAAGATGTTGTGGAACCAGCCTTGATTGAAATGAAAGTAGGGTTAGTTATGTACTTTAATTGTACTAACCAAAAAAGATTTACCCAGGGAAGTAAAGTAGTAGTTGACGAGGACACGTTGCTGATCTATAGGCGGAAGTACGCTGAAGATAGCATCAATGAAGAATGGAGCTTGTGGTGATGCATAGAAGGCACCAAACACGCTCGTAGGGTCATTGAGATTTAGCGGACGAGTTGGGGTTTGCGGAAGCGGCGAATCTTCATTGAGAAGGCCCTTAGGGAAAACACTGGACGAATAGGATCTCGATGGTTGACTTAAAGTTTCACTTTGATTGTTCGCTGTTTCTTTATACCTTCCAAAAGCGAGGGATTCTAGGACCGTGATTTTAGACTCATCGCCTGAGTCATCGTCTTTCGGGTTCTTGGTCTCAGAAGCACCCATAAAGCCTCTGATAGTTCCGTCTTCGTTTCTGTTGGATGAGTTGTCGTGTCCAAGGGCAACATCTACTGCTCCAGGTGCGATGACTCCCTGTTTGCTGAGGACCTGTTCCAAAGCGGCGATTCGTTGATGCAAAATGAAAAGGTCTGAGGACTGAGCACAACCTACGAGTGCCCAAGAAAAAACCTTAAGTTCTATCGCAAGTGCTTCTGGAGAGAGGAATTGGCTACGTACCTGTGCTTTGAGCAGAATGCTGGACGACTTCACGACACAGTGCTTGGTCCCCACGAAGGACACAGGGCGAACAAGGAAACTTTCTGTTGGTCCAGAAGCGGGAGAGCACACAAAAATCAGTCAGACTTTGGGCCATTAGGAGCTCCAAAGAACAAAGCACCCACCTATCGCACTTGATTTTTCGTCTCTGTTGAGATAGGGAAGAGAACAGGACACGTTAGCTTAGCCCGACGGAGGGAATCCTCACCGCTGGCCAGTCTCTCGCTACAAAGCCACCTTCGAAAGAAACTCCTTCTGACATGTAAGGAACAAGGCAGAGGTTAAACTCACCTTGCATTCACTGCAACTCAACACGGCTCTCTTTCTCTTCGCACTCTCCTTGATGATCCCCCCTCCATTATTTCCTTTCACCTTCTGAGCTGCCATCCCTCCAGCAGCAGCACCAGTACCAGAGTTATACTCCTCTTCTTTCTTTCTCTTCTTGCCAGCAGGTGGTGCGGCGGGAGAAGATCCTGCATCGGACGCTTCGTCGTCTGATATGGGCGATGTGACCATGGCTTGGATGTGCTGGTGACTGATACCACTCGGAGGATTGTACTGCGAGTTAGTGTGATGCTGCTGGGGGCCTCCCGAACCTGTTGGTCGTGTGTCCTGAAGCTGGCTTGAAGGTACATGAGCTGAAGAGGCACTCATGGCGAACGCAGAGAGCGGGAAGTTGTGCTGGTTCGTGTTTGACAATGAGGAGCCCTGAGGCTGAACAGGAGGATTTGTATTGCTAGTAAAGTTGTTGTACTGCATCCTGTCTCGCCGTTTCACCAAGTTGCGGTTGGGCGGTAAGTACAAGAAAACCACGAACGTTACCCGGAAGGGGCGTTGTCTGGGCTGGGTGACGAAATCCTTCTATTGCCTCTTAATTGCCGTTGTAAACAGCCCCCGTTCGAGGAGAAATTTGAGTTAGAGCCTGGAAGGTACTCTGGCCAAAAATATGCTTTGTTTTCAGTCACTGTTCTCTGAAAGTTTGTAAACGTTGGGCTTCACGTCTTCAAGAAATGAGATTCTAAAGTTTCCATATCGCATCAAATTTATAGAGAGCTGGATTTAGAGCAATAAGAGAGTACCCTATGGTAGTATTCGACCAAATGTTCTTCAGAACGAAGCGCTATACTCAGCGCTGAAGTAGACGCCAAGCGAGCTTCCACTGAGAACAAATAGGCCGCGATGAGACAATCCAGTGGTGTGATTGATCTGGATAGGAACGTACAGTTAGTATCTTCATATATCAGATGTCTGCTGAAGAAAATGACTAAAGCGCAGCAACTTACTTTGTGCCCAAGAACCATCCTTCGCTCACATCCAACAACACCGCCAATGCTTTGACTGCCTCGACACCATCTCTTATAACCTGACCTAGATCTACTTTCCTCGTGCTGCCTGTAAGAGCGAAGGGTATTGGGGCAGAAATTCCAACCAAAAACGGCGGCGGGTTGGGAAGGAGGGTCACCAATTTGTCAATGTTTGAATGGAGGTTCGGAAGGGATGCTATCTGAAGATGGAAAAGGCGAGTCTATGAGACGATGGCAAACAGAAGGGCGAGATCGCAGTCTGGCAGGGGGTTGGAGAGGACGAACATATGCAGGCAGGATCTTTTCTTCGACCAATCGTCCTAAAGCTCGCGCCTGATCCTCTAAGTTGGAAGAAAAGTATCCATGGAACCTGGAAGTTCGAAATTTACAGGTAAACCAGTGGTTTGGGTGCCGTCAACGGTTGTGAACTTACTCTTGCTTGGTACCAAACGGAGGATGATTCTCATCCAGCCACAATCTGACCCCTGAATAAGCTATCACTTTGTTGCTAGATCCAGAAAGCTGAACAAAAGGTAGTGAACCTATTTTCTCAACCGTCTGTCAGTCTTGAAGTCGAAGACCCAAAGCGAGAGGGTATGCTGACCTTCAGGAGCAGATTCCTCGTTCGCCCAGTCTCTAAACTCAACATTTGCTCCACTTGATAGGAATAGCAATTGATATCTAAGGCTTTGAGGATTTGATGACGCCCAGGAATAGGAAGTAGAGGTGTCCCTGGGTGCTACCTGTTCATTTTTTACGGACGAGCAAAGGCAGAAGGTGACAGCAAAATGTCAAACTCTTGGGCACACTTGGGAAACTGGCAGTCTTTCAATAATCACAGGGAAGGCACTCACATATAGGACTGGTTTTGAATAAGCACCTGCTGCTCTGTAGGGCGAGTCGACTTGAGGGTAGGTGACCAGGGGAAACGATGCAAGAAAGGCTGGAATGGGGTTCCAGTTCCAGGACTGGGAAGTGCTAGTAGTCATTTAGAAGAGAATTTGTAATAGTTGCTGGATAAGAATGAGAAGTCAAGTTGATGTCAGAGTCAGCCGCAAGATTGGAGACTTCGAAAGTGGCAAGCTGCTGATGAAGAACGCTTAAAATGGTTAGAGTAGGACTCATGCAATATGCAATATTCTATTTCTTCACATAAAATAATTAGGAAGCATAAAATTGGACAAGTCCATCGACTCGCTATCCCTCTTTGTTTACGTTTTCTCCCTTGCCCGCGTTGGTAGAGGTACCAGTCCTCGCAACTTCAAGGTCTTACCACAGCATCTTCCACTATCTTTTCATACTCTACTTCCGTCCTGCTTCATACCAGAGATTTCTTGAACCAAATGTGTCTGGTGCTTGCCACGACTCTTTCGGCCCTGCAGTGGAGAAGGCGCACCAGAAAGTCATCGTTTTCAACTAGCAACAGCATCAAACTCACCTGCTACGAAGCACTTCATAAACGTCTGGACAGATTGTAAGTCCTTCTGCTGCTTTATTCCCCGGTTCCTGGGTTGAATTTGGAGAGAGTATCCGTTTCTCGTAGGAAGATATTGCAACGAGTTGGACAAAATGCCCGTCCCAGTAAGTGTTCCCTTCGGTTTGACGATGGCTGAGCAGAAGTGAGCTAGCACTGACAATGGTGTACTTGTCCTTCACTCACTTAGTGGGAAGCTGCCATTCCATTTGGTTTGTCTTTCTCCATATTGGCCTTCCCCTTCATTCATCATTCCGATTACTCACCGATTCATATTTTCCCAACAGGTATCATCGCTGGAGCTTTTGCATTTGGTCAAGTAGCATGGGCAGAGTGGGCTAAATGGACCAACGATGGTTTGGTGAGTTCTCGTTTGATTTGCCTGGTTCAGTTGTAGCTTCGACGATAATAACAGGCATCTTCGCTCCTATTATAGCCACCGAGGTACGCCATAGACGAGTGGGATGAGAGAATGCTAGAGAGAGATAGAAGATTAACGGGTCATACGCGACGTCAACGGGTGAGCGCGGTCCTTTCTTCGCTATGCTATCTTCGATCGAAGCTGATGCTTGTGTCTCGACGTAACTTTACAGGACGAGGTCAAAGCACCGCCTGAATTTGCGACCAACTCGATCTGGATTAGATACTGGAACCCCAATGTTACGCCTGGAAATTGGTCCAAACACCTGTCGAACTGATGGAAAGGGGAGGACAAATGGCCGAGAATTGGGCTATCGAAGCACTTTCTTTGTTACATTCGTATTCTTCATGCGATACGAGTGATTCTCACTTATATACAGCCATCTGACCATTAGCAAGTTGTCATCATTATTCAGCCCTCGCTTTTCCTTTTCCCTTTGGGTCTGAAACCTCCTTCTCACTAATTTCCATGGTGTCTTCTTCAACATCTTCATCATCAACGCTTGGTATTGTGACTTGAATAGCTGCCCAAGAACCTGTTTTGCGAAAGGTGTTCTGTGAGTAAGACGCGCTGCGAGTTGACGGGAGCCCTTTCTTACTCGATGATGGTTTCTTGAACTTCAAGAACAGTAGTTCCCTGACGAGAGCGCAAGAAAAGTTATCAAACTGGAAACATTGGAACTACAACGTATCGACAGCGGCACTGACCAGTTTTCCAGTTCCTTCAGGTCTTTCCCGTTGTACTCAGCGTAAACCACCTCCTTCTGACCGCCTTTGCTCGACTCGATCTCTCTCTTCCTACATACCTGGAAATCGGACTTTGAATCAATCGTCGGGACCCCCTGAGAAGAAGCCAGGTCGTCTTGGTAGTATGATTGGATAGCTTCAAAGAGTTTGGAATAGAGACTTGAGAGGGTCGTTGAAGCTAGAATGCACAATGTGACATAATCAGACAATGAGAATCTGGACGAGCTTTATACTGCTCCAACGTGCTGTACTCACGTGGAAGTGAAAGTGTGATTCTGGACTTGAAGAACAGGAAGCTCAAGTGAATGAGATCAGGAGGTGCCTGCAGAAAAGAATATATTGCAGTGATCTGATAACCACATCCCAGCAAGGGGAACAAGCTCGACTTGCCATCTTGTTGTCCCTGCGAGTCAGAATTATACAACAAAACTTGAGCAGTCGAGGTGAGAGTCGCGAGGAGAACACTTGTCTCCAATCCTCGGACTTCATTTTTATATAAAAAAGCCTGATATGTGACAATGAAGCAACTTTCAGAGAACAAAAAGCAAATATTCACTTTGTTTTCCATAAAAGTATCGAAACTCGCTACACAAAAAGTTGCGTTATTTCTTTCCCTTCTCCTCCTCTTCAGCTTCCATCATACTCATCTCAATCGCCTTTCGAATCGCCTCTTCCTCGTCTTCATCTTCATCATCGCCATCCATCTCAACATCTTCTCCGCCTGCAGAGAGAGCCAGCGCGGCCGCTAATTCAGCATCTTCATCATGTTCTTCTTCCGGCAGTATGACAGCTTCACCTCCTGTGGCAGAGACCGACGTTGAGGTTATCGCAGGGGCTTCTGTTGTTATAGAAGAGTGTGTGATTGTTTCGGGGACTTCTGGGTGAGCTGATTCTGGAACGGTTTCCAGCACTGGAGCGGCTGACGATGAAGCAGCATTGGCTGCAGCTTGACGGGCTTGTTCTTCTTCCATCGACATTCGGAGAACCTGACAGTCACACAGAAACCGAGACACGGGAATGAGCAGGTTGTTGAAAGAAGACAGTCGCAAGACGGCTCACCATTGCCAACTCAGGATCCATGCTTGGGTCTACTCCAAACTCGAAGGTACCACCACCACCACTAGCAATGTCCTCCATTCCTCCACTTCCAGATCCACCATCTTCTCCACCAAGTATAGGAGAGGCAGCGATAGCTTCGGAAAGAAGGTGTGGACCGGGCGGGATCACGACAATGCGACTACATCCAACGGAGGTGGCGAAAGGAGCGATAACGAAGTCAGTCATGAAATGTTCAAATCGCGGAGATGGCAATGGTAAAGCAGCTGACCTGTTATCGCTGCTAGTGACGCTCTCGACGAACTTATTCAAAACTGCTTCATCCCCATCTTGGTCCGCTGAGAAACAAATGACATCCACTGCAATGTTGTTTTTCTTCAGCTTTTTCCCGAGTTTGACAAGCGCTTTTTCTTTGTCCGAGTCGGATGGTAGAGACGAAGAGGACGAGGATGACGGAAGTGAAAGTGGTGAACCAACGAAGATCATGAGTCTTTGTCGCTGTGTTTTGTTCTGTCGATGTTTGAGTGATAGCTAAGAAGAAACTAAACTATCAGTGCCATTCTTATGAGGGACTCAATGCTCTCGTAAATGTACCTGGGCGATCTGCACCCCCGTGCTGATGTCGCTTTCTCCTCCTATCGAAGCCTTGTGCATCGCTGAGAGGATTTTCCCCAGATCTGCAGTCGGTGTTGCTAAGACTTGAGGCCTTGGAGTGCAGCAAAAATATATTCAATTATAGATTAGTGTGAGTCTAGCCAGGGGTATGCTAATAAAGCGGTGGAATGCTCACCCTTGTCCTCCTGCACCTCCCATCGTCATGACACCCACAGTGTTCTCAGGATTCGAGTTCATCTTTGCATGAAAAATGGAGGTGATCGCGTCTTGTTGAGCTTCGAAACCTACATGAAAAGAAGTACAATCGAACAAGTTCGATGAGCTCGAAGTGGCAGAGCGTGTTCGTGGAACTCACGAGTTGGAAGAAAATCGCCATTTCTCATGTGCTCCGAAGAGTCAATACTGCAGCAGGATGTACAAAGAAAAGGTCAGTATTCGCTAATTCCTACAAGGACATAGCTCTGCATCCTCACAGCAACATCACGGCCTGGAAGGGATCAGGAATAGAGGAACAGTCAGCCAACGTATCCAAGGATGAATCGGATGAAATACTGGATAGCCTGACCTCTGGTGCCATTTTGATTTACGCTTTGATGATTGAAGGAGAGGCTGAGGTTGGGACGAATGGAGTTTGAGTCGTACCTGATGCTCACGCTGAGGCGTGGAAGTAAAAGAAAACTCAAGTAAAAGAAAACTGATCTTCCTACGTTCCGCAGCCTAGGCAAACTCCAGCTACTACGGGCACGCCCGATGATGCCGTGTCAAAAAGCTTCGTAGAATCACAATTCGGAAGTTGGCGTAATGTGCTGCTTCAAGTTGATCGCAATGCTGTCACCCTTAGCGCCTTCTCGTATCGCTCCGATCGCCATCGTCAGCCGCCATGAGTACCTAGTACCTTGCGAACGCAACGAGACACACTGATAATGCATTTATCGCTACGGAAAGGAACTTAAAGCAGAACCATCGCTGCAGCTAAAAATCGAGGTCACCTGCTTCGCTCTAGAAACCACATTGTCATCGCTCGCCCGTTAGTATCCCTGCCCTAGAACATGTTGGCAAGTCTGACCAAAAAAAGGATATCAGCCAAAGAAAAAAAAAAAAACTAGTAATCTGGTCATCCACTCACTTGCTGGCAGCCTCTCTTTCATCGAGCCGCCTCCTCGGTGGTGGTGCCTGTTGTTGCGGCACTTGAGAAGGCAGGACCATACTCCTGGCCATACCACCTGCCGAGCTGCTACCTGTACCCACATCAGTGCGCTGATTCGACGCAGCACCCTTAGAAACACCACCCAGCGGGTCAACCGCACCTGAGAAGGCAGGCTGTTGCGGGTGATGCTGAGGATAATTACTTGAAGAAGATGCGACGTACATCGACTGAGTACCATCGTGGCGGATCTGTGGTTGATAGGAATTTTGAGTTGCTTGAGGAGGATGAGGTGGCTGATAGGGTTGCTGTTGGGGAGCAAAGCTGTTTCCATAGGCGCGCTGGTGTGTAGAGCCGGTCGATTGTATAGTGGCGGCCGAAGGAAGCACAGGAGGCTGGATTCGCCTGCTCGTATCTGATCCAGCGGCCCCCACGTGTCCGATCGCCTTCACGTCTGGCACGAGTGCTTCGAGCTCCTTTGAGATGGACCGCTCGAACATGATGGACAGTCTCGCGTGTTCAAGGAGAGCAATAGCTATGTCTTCATGAGCATTTCTGGAGTGAGCGGAAAGAGATTCGTGGAGATTTGTGGAGATAGCAGAGATGTGGTTGAAGAGCTTATTTTCGATTTGGGTTGCCTGGATGCAATAGATTGAAGGGTTTTAAGACATTACGATCATCAACACAGCTTCAAATTCACTCACCTCCTCAAGTTCCTGAACGGCTTCGTCGACTTTAGCAGGAGCGATATTGGAGCCGCCTTTCATCCTTTCCAGTACTCTCCTTTTACTGATGGTAACCTTAGCGGCAGACTGGAACTCCTCCAAGATTTGCGTTCTTTGTATCAGTGTTTCCTGAACAAAACAACAAGTGTAGTGAGCCTGAGTGTCTGAAAAAGCTGTGCGTACTGATAGCGTACCTTAACAGCCCTCGAATTCAACGACTGATAACCCAAAGTATCACCGACAACAACTAATTCGCTCAGAGACTGTCAACAAAAATGCTGATGAGAATGAGGATAATCAATTTAATAGGGAGATAAGAGAGGAATGACTAACCTGAGAGTGCCTCATGCCGGCGATCGCATCAAAAGCACGTCCCAGCTTCCTCAGAGACAGCTGTAAAGCCGGAAACGACTCGACAGTTCCTAAGCTGACCGTCTTAACACCAAACTCAATTTCTGCCAGCGCCAAACCTGCAGGAATTACGATGCAAGCAAGGCAGACACGAAGTCAGTTGACTGGAGGGGCAGACACAAAGTTCTGAAGGGGCGACGTACTCTTTCGACTCTTGGCGAGCTTATCCAACGCTTTGGCAGCATCAGCAAACTGATCCCCTAGTCTTCCAACTTCGTACTTCGCATTCGCCAACGTTTCGTCCTCATCGAGCACTCCCGAGCCGCCCAAAAGGGGTATCTTAAACCCTGACGAGACCGCTTTACGTTTTGGACGAGGAACGGGGTTGTACTGTAGGATAACGTTAGACAGAAGCATGTCAGGCTCAGTCAAAAGGTGGGAGTTTGTGGTCACTTACACCAAAATCAGACTCGATAAAGGACCGCAACTCTTCGTCGCGCATGAGGACAGGATCCTCACATATCCTCCCGAGCCACCTCTGGAGTGAAAGTCTAACAAGACGATCATCTGGTCGCAGAACAAGACTGGTGAGCACCTCGGCTTCAGGCTACAGGTTTGTTCAAGAACTGACCTTCTTCGTCCGTCACTGCAGAACTTTGAGGTAGTGGCAGAGCTGGAACGATAGCTAAGTGACGATGGGGAACAGATCAGCGAGGGATTTCAACTATAGAAAGCTCTAGAGCGGATGAGATGTTGTACCTTGAGGATTACCTGTGGCCAGGTGTTCAGCAAAGAAGCGAATCTCGACGTATGACCTCTGGATATTCTTGTAGATATTCGTTCTGAATGTCGGTAGGTTGCTCTAGTTTAATGAAGACGATTAGAGTCAGCTTGGAGAATACACAGGACATCTAAAGGGGAAGCAAACGCACGGTTGCGTCGAATCGCACGAGCAGGTCTTTCCTGTTTCTTTCCATTCCTGAGATCTTGATCCTGACGAAGGGAGGGATTCTGGCTGATGGGTTTGAGGATAGATCTGTGGGGGACATGAGGGCAGGGGAGGGCATTCCGTAGACCTGGCGAAGTGAAGCACAGTTGGCCAATGTAAAGGACACGCATTATCGTCAGTTCAGTCCATGCCGTTCCACGATACCCCATTCCCTCGTCTTCAGCCATCTTGTTGACAGTAAATAAGCTCACCTTTGGTTCTGGTGCGTAGTCATTAGTCTGCTGCTTGCTGTCTGCGAGGGATGGGTTGAACTTGATGGGAGTGTGCTGTGTTGGGGACAGATGAGGGGGTAAATTGCCGGGCTGGTGGGGTGAGCTAGGCCAGGCATCTGACTTGGAAGGCTCAGGTGGCCCTGGATTCAGAGGGTCAAACATCCCTAGTCGACGACGAACTATCGACGGTCACGGTGAAGAGCCAACAGGCGGGGTGGCGGCCCTGAAATAGTGTGTGAAACCTCAGTGGGTTCAGGTCGCATTTCCCTACATCTCCAGAGCGATATGGAGGACGGTGTATTCTTTATCATATAGAACCCCATGTGCAAAAATAGCAGCAAGACTGGAGAAAATGGCATGTGATGATGAACTTGCCCTACTGGTGAGAGCAGCAATGGATGGCCTTGCACCCAAACTTGTCCCAGTAGACAGCAGAACACCGTGCAAAAAGGAGCTTTTCTTTTCCCCTCTGGAGGGAGAAATCGACTGAAATGTTTATCTGCACTTCTCAGATGCTGGCAGGCGCCCCAGAAGAGCTTTTTCGCTTCTCGTGTCTTCCCGTCCCGCACAGTCAACAACGACCTCTCACGAGTTCGTAGCAGTCGCCGTGACCAGTCAAGTTCAAGGAGAGTGAGCAGCTTGAGCTCAATTTGTTCTTGAGGGACGAGTGCTGGTTGATCTTGCTTCACCCGGTGAGTTACGCTTCCCGACGGTGGAAGTCCCTTGCCCTGGCTGACGCCGTGCCGACTTGGCTCGTCCGTGGTTTGCTGTTAATTCTGAACACGATTTACGTGACCAAAGTACGCTACAAGTTTCTTTCCTCCGCTGTAGTGAACTACTCCATAACATCTCTCACTAACCCCTTCATGTGTCTCATGCGACCGCAGGCCCACGTTCCCCGTCATCCCCTTGGTATCTACCCCTATCCGGAAAGGCAGCCTCGAAGCGACAGTCGCTCATGTCCTTTTCTCTGCACAATCAAAACCCGGGCAAGGGGGATCCCTTGATTCAATGTCTGGCCAAGAACCTGCCTCTGTTGGACCCCATCGTGGTGCCGTCTACGGAACTCTTCAAGGAAGCCAGCGTACCATACAATACTAGATTGCAGAGCTCAGTTAGACCCCTGGCCATCGTCTACCGTACGTGTCTTCACTCCCAAATCGACGCGTTTTTGTCTCTAAATTCTGACATCTTCTCGTTGTGATTCAAACCATAGCTTCAGCACCATCGTCCATCTCTAAAGCCATTATCTGTGCCTCTCAGCTCTCTCATCCAGTTATAGCGAGGTCGGGTGGTCATTCTTACGGTGCTTACTCTCTCGGTGGATCACTCTCTTCTTCTTCATCACCCTCATCCAACTCCAAAGCAGCTGAACCGTCCCTCATTCTGGACCTTCGAGCATTTCGTAATCTTCAATATGACCCTGTCCATCAAACACTCGAAGTTGGGTCTGGTATTCTACTGGGTGAGATGAACGAATTTCTGGAAAAGAATGGTAGAGCGATCCCCAGTGGAAGTTGTCCGACTGTAGGTGTTGGTGGACAGGTTCTGGCTGGAGGGTTTGGATTGACTTCGAGGTAAGTTCTTGATACTGCTGCGGTACAAAAGCTCGAAATCTAAATACTTACTGAATAAACGACTGATCGCAATGGAACTTGGATGCTTTCAGAGCTTGGGGCTTGCTGCTCGACAACTTGATTTCAGTCGATGCAGTATTGGCTTCGGGAGAGGAAGTACATGCGTCTCCAGAAGTCAACCCTGACCTATTTTGGGTCAGTCAATTGACTTAATCCTCTCAAGCGCCGCTCTTCTAACGTTGCATCCCTCAATCCTCAAACAAGGCCCTCGCTGGCGCAGGTCCATCGTTTGCAATCGCCCATACCTTTAGATTCCGAACCCATCCCAAGCCAAAGTCCATCACCTACTTCGAGCTGACCCTCCTGCCGCGCGCGCTGCCCTTCACTCCAGAAGCCGTGTCGCGCTCCGCAAATCTCTTTCAGGCGTTCCAGGCGTTCGGAGAGACGAACGACGCCGTCAAAGAGCTCGGGATGGCGTGGCACGTCACTCCTGAACCTGGTATGCGAGGGCAGATGGGAACAAAGGTCGAAATTATTGGTCAATTCATCGATGGCGCTGCAGACGGGAATAAGTTTGAAGAAGCGTCAGAGGCGCTGAAAAGGTTCATTCAGGATACGGGAGAGAGCGACTTCTCGTTAGATTACAGAACCATGAGTGAGTCATAGCTCTCCTGGCTCCATCTGCAGATCGGACCTGACAGGCCTCGTTTCTATGACCTACAGCGTACCTGGATTCGATGCATAACGTGGGTGGTAACTGGACTAGATTGGAGGATAGAGGAAGGTGGAACATCAACGAGCACGTTAACTTCTACGCCAAGGTCAGCAAATGATCCTGGATGTGACTGGACTTTGTTGAATCCAACCTCTGATGTCTCTTTTCTTCGCACAGAGCTTGATCACCAAAAAAGACATACCAGACAGAGCAATGACTGCGCACTTAGCCTATCTTCTGGAACTGGCGTCTCATCCTGTTCCATCTTCCCAACCGGAATGGTTCGTCCTCTCTCCCTTCCTTGGCGGAGCAACACAGTCGACAGTGGTGAACCCTCAGAAGATTCAAAACATCCAACACAACTCGAAGAGCAACATGGCTGGTCAAACTAGCTTCGCACATAGGGATTTGAAAATTGTATGGGAATTGTATGCGAAGTTGAAAGAGGGTCAGGCGGAAGATGGTGTTTGGACGCATCAGAAAGGTGAAGGAAGTCTCGTGAACTTTGTTACGAAAATGGCAGAGGACCTTGGGGAGGTGGAAGCTGTGTGTGAGTAAAGGACTTTCGTTGCCCCCTTTCAACGTACGAGAACTCTTCTGACTTTTCGATTCTCCATGGTAGACCCGGCATATGTCGATCCAGAGCTGTCAGCAACAGATTACCCTCGACTGGTCTTCGGAAACAATTACCCAGAACTGGTCAACCAGAAAATGAAGTGGGATCCAACCAATGTTTTCAGGTACCCGCAATCTATCCGCGCGTCAAGGTGTGTGAATTCTGTCGGGCTTCAGCTGACGACCGTATTGACTTGTATGCCCTTACCATTGGATTTCAGTAGTGGATCCACCTTCAGTCCCCGTACTCTCCTTTCTGTCGCTATCATAGCTGCTCTTGCGTTCGGTGCTTCTTGGTCCTATAAGCGCCGCTTTGTCATACGAAATCAATACTTGCGATGGAGACGGAAAGGATCTGGAACCAAGGTTCAAGTAACAAAATTGAGAACACTAGCATTTGCACTGCTAGCAGTCGCCATATGGATTCTTTTTGTTATTGGAAGGAGCAGTCATATGTCTCTCTTTCCTTCTGGTACACCCCCCTCTGGTCCAACAAAACTTATTGTGACGACACCCCAAAACTCTTCCTATCCACTGCATCAACTTTCGCTTGAGTCCTACAGCCTCTTCCAACCAACAGCTCTCTCAATGGCAGCTGATACTCTCTCGGACAAACGCTTCTTGACAAACATCGCCAAACACCCGACAACTCGGTCGATCCTGTTTGCAGTGGATGAGCAGGAGTCTGGAGGCGTGTACTCTTTGGACGTCGGAAGCAGCTCAAACCCTGAGTCTGTCGTTACTTCCTTGGGTCGTAGGAGTACATTTGGTAAAGAACCTGCTTATGTTCACTCCTCTGGAAGCGATGGATGGATCGCAACTGGAAACGTAAGTCTGTGTAAGCCACCCAACAAACAGGTTTTTTTACTGACCCAAGTTGACGGTACGCCTTGCTCAACTTCTCAAATTCAAGTATGGATCAGGTTCCATGTCATTTCATGCGGTTGATCTGCGCGGTGGATTCCAAGATGAGGAAGTCTCTCGGATAGATTTCCAAACAAGGACCTCGCACCCACACCAGGTTATTCCTCACCCTTCAAAACCGGACCTTCTATACATCCCAGATCTGGCTGCCAACAATATTCGTATCCTCAGGCTCAACAGAGTCTTTGGTGACCCTCAGTGGAGCGGGAAGGAGGATTTCCCCATTCCTGCGCAGTATGGGAGTGGACCTCGTCACGGCGTGATAACTCGAGATGGTGAGAAGCTCTCGAACCAACCATACTTTTTGAATTCTCACTCACTTTCGCTTGGTTATATAGGGTCTCATTTGTTTCTGGCCTTGCAGGATAGCTCAACAATTGTCAGCATACCTCTAGAAGCGGATACTGGAAAGCTCCTTCCAATCGTCGCAACATCCGTCAGCACCTTGCCACCGTCTTTCGACGCAAACTCTTTTGCTCTATCTGCAATCACTCTCTCCGAGTCCGGTAAGTGGCTCTTTGTCGCCAACAGACGTGTTAAGGGCCCGTTCCCGTCTCCAGGTGCTGGTGGAGACACCATTGCTGTCTTCAAGGTCGTGCCTATGGGGAAAGGAAGTATGCTGGGTTTCATTCCCAAAGGCCACATTGATACGGGTTGCTCTCAACCGAGAGAGATGAAACAGTTCAGGTCAGCTGGCTTGTCTGGCAGTCCAACCCAATATCTTGCTGTCTCCTGCGTGGGAGTGGAAAATTCTGGTACCGGTGTTGTCCTATTGAAAATTGATGAGAAAACAGGATCTGGGAGCATGGTGAAGTCTTGGGTCCAAGAGAGCTCGTGGGGTTTGGAACTACTTTGAATAAATATATTTTGACTTTTATTATCACTTTGAAGCAGTTTCTCATCTCTTGCAAGAAAACGACCCTAACCAAAGAATACAACCAAAGATCAAATACACATTTTGTTCTTCTCCATCAATTCGTCAATGATCGGTGAGAGAGCATCGGTCGACAAGTAATGTCCGCGATCAGTTTGTCTGGAAATAGCAACGTCAAAGTTAGCAAAGTGAGGAACCGAGATTTGACAACGAACTCGAAATCGCATACAGAGGCATTTCACTGAATGGCTGAGTCAACGCAAATTGATCCACTACAGAGTACCCAGTGTTCAGCGCAAACTCAGCAAACATGTCCGAGTAGAGTTTCAAGCTAAATTTGGGGCAACATGGAGCGTTGTTAGCGTTTTTGACTAACGCCCGAAATTCGAAGTTGACTCGCCGAGTGTTTGTTCGATGGTCGCGCATGCGGTCTATGAAGTCGGAATCAGAGCGAGGAGCGTTGGCTGGTGGAGTCAAGAACACCAAAGGTTTTTGTGAAGCTCCTTGGGGAGTACAGTCTGCTACTGTTTTAGCAACATGTGTCAGCACAGATTGAACATGCGCTTTGCAACGCGTCACGTTCCAACCAAACGATGCGAAATGTGCACCCTGTTGGATGCATACAAGCGAAGATGAAGTTGAGGTGAGAGAACAGCAATGGGATAGATGAGAAAGAGCGTACCATGCTAACGGCCACGGAATCCCATTGGTTCCACTGGTCACAGTCATACTGGACCATATCCGTACCCTGAGGATCCCAGATGAAGGAAACTTGACTCCCGCCGTCGAAGACCATTTCTTTGGATAACTCCTTGGTTGACCGAAAGTTAAGATCGTTATTCCCTTGAAGACGATGAACGATGGAATCAGCGGCGATGCGACCATGGGAGTCTCCTATCACGAGCGTCTTCTTCGCGCTACGAGTACAAGCTCCGTGGTCCCTGAACAAAAGCCCGTCATGATCCCAGATACAGTTTGTTGGTATAAATTCATAGTGAGTCGAAAGTGGCTTTCCTGATAACTCGCCAGTGAGAGCAGTGAATTGTGGTCGGACGATGTTGACCCAATTATGGGGTACGTAAACACCTCTGATTGGCAATGATCCGGTGCATGTTGGAAGGACTAGACTTAAGGAGGGTGAAGGGTATGATAACTCGGACCCTGCTGAACCTTGGGTCGGATGAATTGGCGCGAGATAAGGCGTACATGCACCATCACAAATGTTGAGCTGCAGGAGTGACGGTAACAAAGGCTGATAGAGGAGTGGTGGATAATTTGGGGAGATTTCTTCCAGAGCATTGTAGTTCTGAAAGCAATGAGTTAGGATCAAGTCACTGCGAGACTAGCGACAGTTGAGACGCAATAAATCTGACGCACCTCATACATATGAAATACCTCCAGCGCAATAGGACCAGCATTCTTCAGGGTCACGTCAAACCTATATACACAGCTTCCTTCGTAAACACTCCATTCACTGGCCCACCGTTCCGCTCCATCCACCCGAAGCAAGAAACTGTCTGGCCCGCGGTCACGTCTCATGAAATCCACGATCCAGGGATCTTGGCTGATTTCTCCTACGAAGTTCTCTATAGCTGAACATTCAGCTTCGTCCCTCCTTGAAATCCTCACGGCGAATGAATTGCATCGGAGCTCGTCATGAGCGACTTCGACACGAAAGTTGAGTTTGGCAGAGGGGATTTCGGTATACGGAGTCATCGAAGGGATGGTAGATTGGGCATGATGCAATGTTGGACAATGGATCTGAGTAGGATGGGCTGCGTACAGTCTGAGCAATTTACTGGAGAATATGGCGTTGAAACCAAGCGCGAGCGTTGAAAACGTTGCAAGCAGGAGCGACAACCTCTTGAATGGTCTCGTCAGCAGTAGAAAAGAGAAGCCTGCTTTAACAAGAAGCCTAGATCAATAATTGCAGTAGGGACCTAGCGGTCTCCAGGTCTGGAAAGAACTGCAAGTTGAATACTCACTTTTCCGGCTGACCATAGACGGTCTCCAGCCATGCTGCATTGGCTGCAGTTCCGAGTTACTATACGCGACGGAGTCGAGTACCGCCTATAGCTGACGCCAAGGAACTTCGCAGGTCGCCAACTGAGCGTCAATCATAAAACGCTATGGCTGCTGGTCTGCTACCCTCGCGTCTACGCGCCTCCGCCTCCAACTCTGCAGCACTTTTGCTCCCCCGCCCTCCTCCTCAGAAAGTAGTGGACTAAAGTAGTGGACTAGCTTGATTTGCACTTCTGGCGTTCTAAGTCAAGAGAAGCTGACATAAAATAGTACATTCCTGGCATATCCAAACGTTATAGATGATCACCTAGCATCACATGCGTCAATCTCCTCGTCCATTCTTCAACGGGGCCAGTCAGAGACATGTGAAGACAGTCTTTCTGATCATCGACTGGGTTGAAAGGGTCCCTGAGGCAGATGTGGACTGCATCAGCGTATTTTCCCTGGAGTGGACAATGACCATGGCTACTAACATGTGAGCGTCTGGACGTAGTCCCTGTGAGTTTGCAGTGTCAAAGTAGTAGATCCTCAGAGGGGAAGTGGCCAGTTGTTTCTCGATAGCTGCTTTCCAAATAGCATTTTGAGTTGGAAAGTTAGCCCAACCTGCACGCCCGGAGAAAGAAAAGAAGCAAAGTCAGCGCGTTGTTTTTCCAATTTGGTCAGAAGGAGGGAACTAAACATTCCTCGTTTGTTGACTTGAAGAGGGGGGATATGTGTAGGTCTATCATATAGCCAGCAATTCTGTGATCGTCGACGTTTCGAACACAAGAAACAGTTGTGAGCATCTATGATGATTGTGACAATAACTACGGTGATAGAAACGTACATCATGAGCTACATTGGTCGCTCTGTATACAACTGTCAGATCTCGAGAGAAGTCTAAGAGTTTTTGTAGAACCGATTGCACCTATAGGAGATACTGTCAAAATGAAAGACACTCCTACACAAAGTCGACAAAGGCTCACCATATGACTAAAGAACGTGTTTAGTTGCTCCTCTGTCACATCCTCAGTTCGGAAATTCCCAAGACTCCAATGAGACCCGGTACTTAAAAGTCATGGATTAATGTTCGAACATCAGAGTGAAGCGAAGGTCACTGCAAGTGAAAGAAAGACGAGACACCCACTTCATCACCAGGATAGTTGGCCTCCATTGCAAAGAAATATCGTCAGATACATCCTTAGTATCCTCTGACATCGGCCATCTCGATGCACCCCCTTCGGTTGCACCCAGCCTGATCTGTCGCTTTACAAGATCTCGCCAGTCGTTTACCTTGTCACCCCATCCAAAACTAATCCTGCCGAATAACCCAAGAGATTTCGAGATCGCCAAGTGCTCGTCATGGGAGAGAAACAGGTCGTCTCGCAAAAAAATGACAAGGACAATGGGTACACCAGCTTCCAACTGCGCGCGCCGAGAAGGCGCCAGCTCCAAGTCCTGATAGTACAAGGGTGCATCTGGATGCTTTGAGTTGAAGACACTAATGCCCAAAAAGAAGTAAAAGAAGTTCAGCCAAGTTGGGAGCAAGGAAATTAGACAGGGCTATGGATGGCGACTTACAATCGCCTTGGGTCTTTCCTAGGATACTGTGCATCCCAATTAGGAGAGAGGTCTTCGTATAATAGTCCGTCGTGTTGTTGTATAAGTTTCATGACGTTGAGGTAGTGCTGAGATGAGATTGAATCTAAATAGCATTTCAATCATGTCGGAAAGATTGAAGATAAGTACGCGTCGCTTTTGAGTTCAAGAGATCTCGTTCACTTACCACCTATCAAAATCAGCCCAGACTTTCCTTGCAAAAGCCTTCTTATGAACCAAAAGCGGTTGAGATCGCGCACACTGCATGTTGTTGGCTGCCAAATCCATCGTGATATGTTGAGAGTACGTTCTGCGTTGATCCCTCGCTCAGTAGGGGAAGTCCCGTCAAGAAGAGTTGTTCTGGGAGCTACCAGTTTGTTGTAAAGATCAACAGCCGGTCCTTCCTCGTAGTACATAGAGGCTTGCACAAGGCTTTGTGTAAAAATGATGTCAGTCGAGAAATTTAAGATCGGGAACGTAGCTGTCAGCCAACAGGAGGCTCATGGAATGAAGATGTATTGCTCACATAGAAGGAGTGAAGGAATAAGTGTTCACCAAGACTTCATCGGCGGTCTTAAAAGCTGGTTCGCGTTCTACCCATTCGCCGACATCCAGATCAGCGAAACTTTCGCAGAATTTCAGCGGAGGGCTTTCCGGAATGAAGACAGTAATTCACCATGATGTCAGAGATCCGCAGCTGGGTGGGGTTAGACCATTAAGTCAAACTAACCTGACTTGTTCAGCGCAGAAGACCCAAATGAACCAAACTAGGACGCTACCTGCAGCAGAGTACACCAGTGAGCGAAGCAACCTCCTCGTTTTAGAGAAGCGGTTTATCCGCAACGGGCGTAGCATCCACGCGGTTGTTGCAGTTCATAGCCAGGTTACGTACGACAAGAGGGTGAAGAGGCGTTCAAATAGTGGGAGAGCAATGGTAAGAAAAATGCTACTGAAAATCCAACTAGAGCAACGTGATTGTGTAAAAACATGATCAAGGAGCAATAGTTGATTGAAAGAACAGGCCCAACTCGGCTTGTTCAAAGCAAGTAGACGCGACGGCCATTAGAAACCGACGCGTGTTTCCTTTCCTTTCCAAAACAAAACAAAAAGCACATAAACGATGTGCAGTATAAATAGATCACTAAAGTGCATAAGATATGTACTGCTGTCTGACGATCAGGCCCAATCCCTCACTCCGCATCAAAATTGAAGGTAGCAGCTTCCCTATCTAGCGCCATCACTCTGCTGTACTCCAAGAGCAGCCTGAATATGTAAGCGATGGTATCAACTGTGTGAACAAAAATGCGAGTACGGCGCTGTCAATAAATAATTTGATTTCTCTAAAGATCCACCGACAAAAGAGAAACAGATGTTGTTCTTTACCTTTCCTCCAGTACTTTTCGGAGTAGTCACGGCCGCTGTATGCAAGCTTTTTTGCTATATCATCATGGCCACCCTTTCCGGTGATCGGATCGCCCTGGAAGAATGTCATGATGTCGTAAAAGTCAGTGAGGTTGTAATTTAATGGGACGAAATGTAACCTGAATTCGAAAAAAGTTAAGGTGAGAGCCGCTTCACAATGAACGATTCAGCAGCACTGACCAAGGTTGAATTCGGTCAGAATTCCACTCTGGGAAAGCAGTCGCCTTGAGGACCAATTGATTGGAAGCGACCAGCCTCTGGAATCTAGCACTCCAAGCATTTCCATCGATGTCCAGTACATACTTGTGCTTATGGGCCTCAATGAACTTCATGTGCTTCGTGAACTCGAAGGTTCGGTCCAGCATGGTGCAGATATCAGGATCACATTGCAGCGGCTGGCCTCTAAACTTGACGTTTAATTTCTCGTTGAGAGTAAGAAGTGAGTAAGGTTTGGGCGATATGGGATGTTGCGTAGGAGGTGATGGTGGGAGGACCTGGAGTTCACCTTCTTGAGCGTTGGCAAGTGAGACGAGACGATACCGTTGAGATATGTTCCAAACTGCGTCAGTGTCATGGACGAACGCAATGCCGGTGTTTCCGCCTCTCCAAACAACTGTGTTGCTCTTTTTTTCCCACGGTGGATCTGCCAAAATGCTGTTGCTAGCCTGGTGCCAGTCCTCCACAGCAACTGTGAGAATGTCGGCATGCAGTGTTGATTTCGAGGACGCGAATAGAGGGGCTAAGTCTGGAGTCGGTTCTCCGGGACCGATTCCACTACCAAATGCAGAGAAAATTCCAACAGTTTTGGTGAGCTCAGGGTGCGAGCAAGGATCAATGGCCGCTGATTGATCCCAGATGAACTTCTTAGGTTGGTGCAAGATCTGAAGTTGCGTTGGGATTTCCCCTCTGGCTGAATTATCTTGACTCCTTAGTTTTGATTTGGAGCTGCAACAGGTTGACCAACCATTCCATCGGTCGGAAGGTGTAAAGCTTGAGGGATCCATGTAATCTTGTTCGGTTGCTGCTTTGACTAGTGCTTCTTTCAGATCGTGATGGATAAACTGGTGACCAGTGTCTCCAATGTCAAAGGTGACCCTGAAGTTTGGAAGGTACTTTTGAATAGGTTCGAGAAGCCTGAGTTGCGCTTCACCTCGTCGCCCGCCAACGAATTCTTCAGTGTTGCTGTGATCCAGGAAAACACGACCATCCTTCGATTCAATTATGAACGTATCTCGTTTCGATTCCCACACCGCTTGCCTAGAGTGTAGATACTGAGGTGATATTCCTAAGAATGGAGAGATGTCCCTGTTGATCTGGTCGTATTCGTCTGTTGACGAGTTGACCAGTTTTAATTAACACGAGGATATGATTTACAGATGTAACCAAAACAAACAAGATTTGCTCACCTGGAAGCTGAAATCAAACATCGTAGTGAGTAAAAGTCGAGGTATCTGTAGCGATGACCTTCTTCTCACCTGTACATTATTATCCACTACAAACTGCCACCAGATGTCGAACCCTTTGGGCGGTGACCTTCCGTACCTTCGTCTGTATTCTTGTACAGCTTGTTTGAGGGTTTTACTCTAGAAAACCAAATCGGGAACGACATTATCAGAATAGAAGCTGCCTTGTTATGTTGAAAGGAAGCGCTTACTGCTCTACGATTTTTCTCTGCCCACTGCTGCTCCGCCCGTTCCAATAAGTCATATATTGGATGTCGGCTTTTAAAGTCCACAGTGACAGTGCCATCTGTCAGAAGATTCCAGAGGTAGACGCTTAGTGGTAATCTGCAGCAAAACGGTTGGGAAGGACTTACCTGCGTTGAACTGATGATGCGAGTCTCCCTTCTCCCAATCATATTCCACTTGGAATCCTCTATCCCTCATTGATCTTCCATATCCTAGACCAGTTGACTTCCAGAATACGGTCTTTAGACTAGGTCTTATTGGCGGCATAGGACTCCCCAGTCGCCATTCTCCAAGCCTCACGTTGGGTTGCCGTTTGAAGTCGCGTTCTTTTGGGTTCAACAAGAAGCCTATCGTCAGGAAGATGGAGAGAAATACGGAGATTATTGAGAACTGAGTTCTAAGAGGATATCTCCTGAATCTCCTGAATCTAGAGAGGAAGTGCTGGAGGGTCACGGCGCTTCGTTGAAGCGCAGAAATGACCTTTTGTGCGAAACCACCGCGATTTTGTACGTCCTTGACATACCTGAAAACGATAATAGATTAGCTGAAGCTCTCGGGATGACTATTCGTCCACAAAGTGCTCACTTTCGAACGCGGTCGGTTTGCATTTGAGGTGTGGCTGGAAGTAAACCAGCGATCAGAGAATCCAACTTGCCTAAACAACTGCCACCGGAAATAGAGAAACCTTCAATAGATCCTTGAAGTAGTCCATGAGAGGAAAAGATGACTCTTGTTAACATTGACTCGCAAATTGATCGCATTCGCAGAACCGCCACCAGCGAACTTTGCTGGGGCCAACTGGAATTTGATGAGCTTTCAACAGCCATCAAAAACTCCTCGACCATGAGATAGACACTGCCGTTTCATAAGGGGAAAAATAGAGATCCTTCTGGGCCATGCCTCACTTCAGAGGAACCGTGATTCTGGGAACAGTGTCAGCGTTCTGCCTGGGTCTGGCTGTGCTTTCGAAACTGACCAACGAAGAGCTTGGTGAGCCGTATATGGTGAGTTGGATCTAGTTTCTAACATGACGTATTCTTCTACCACAGCTGATAGTCCGTTTCGTCACAGGACGAGATATTCCACATTCCTCAAGCACAGCGATTCTGCGCTGGCGACTTCAACGAATACGACCCAAAGCTGACCACTCCACCAGGACTGTGAGTTCACTTTCTTTCAACTATGAAGTATTGCTAATATCCTGAGAGTTTAATTACGTTTCTACAATTAGGTATTTGCTTTCGCTGCCGTTGACCTCCTTTCTGGGATGCTCAAACTTCATTCTTCGACTCACCAACACCTTCCTCCTAGCTCTCTTCCCAGTTGTTCTCCGGCTTCTATTGGCTTCTTATTCCATCCCTAAACATCTTGGAGAGTTTGGGCCTCAGATAAAAACTACAGCCCCCATTCACTCCAACTTCATCACAACTGCGATCACCATCACACTGTTTCCTCCGCTATTCTTTTTCGGTTTCCTTTATTACACCGATGTTGGGAGTACATTTCTCGTCATGCTCAGTTGGGCATTAGCCAGGAGGCATAAGCACGTCGTCGCATCTTTGGTTAGTGTTTTTCTCTGAAAGGAAGATCCACCAGTCACCTTCTGATAGGCGATACATTTGATTGCTATCTAGTTTGGGTTCCTATCGCTTACTTTTCGGCAAACAAATATCGTATGGGTCGCATTCATTCTTGGTGAATCATTGGTGGACGCAGTCTACTCTACCCAAGCTGCGGAGACGACACACATCAGTTTTTGGAAGGAAAACACCAAACCTGCTTGTGATTGGACAATCAGTGAGTAATTTGTCTTTCTTACTGTATCGTTATAGCTGTCCATTTCTAAAAATATGATTCATTTTTTTTCCCTCAGGCGAATTTCTGGCCAGCACCTTACTTCTACCACTGCAGCTTTTGTCGCTCCCCAACTTCATGAAGTCATACGTTTGGATCATCCTTCCCTACTTGCCTACGTTTGGTGCCTTTGCCGCTTTCATCAAATGGAACAATGGATCAATCGTGCTTGGGCATCAAGCGTTCCACACCGCATCACTTCACCTCGTTCAAAATTTGTACTTCATTGCGTTTTCAGTTGGATTGGGGGTTTTTGGTGTGACTGGAATTGTGGAAGAAGGCCCAGATCGAGTGATGAGAAGAACCATGCTTGACGTGAAGAAGCGATGGTTCGCTTTCATCGCATTGACACTTACTTTCGCGGTGCTCATCCATTACTTCACGTGAGTTCCCATTTCGCCTGTTCAAAGGAACGCCATTTAATTTAACCACTGTTTTCATTCATCAGCATCGTCCATCCATTTCTGCTCTCGGACAATCGACACTACTCTTTCTATCTTTATCGAAGAGTTATCAATCCGTTCCGCCTGGCTCGATACCTCTTGGCGCCATTCTACTCCCTCTGCTTCTACATGATCGCAGGTAGATTGGGTGAGAAGACTTCCGACCGCTACTGAGAAAGTTTACAATGTTACCATAATAGCTGATGATCTCATCTCTTCTCCAGGGCGAACGCAGCCTCCACACCTTCTGCTCTTATTCGCAGGAGCGACAGTAACAACCCTCTCACCTTCACCACTTCTTGAACCCCGGTACTTCCTTGTCCCATTCCTCATCCTGCGAATACTGGCTTCAACTCCCTTACCCAAACTCAAAGATCAAGTCGCCGCCATCAACGTCAACAAACCTTTCTGGCGATTCTGCGAAGCAGCGATGTGCATTGCCATAAATGTTGTTACCATTTACGTGTTCTTGACGTATAAGTTCAGGTGGGAGGCGCCAACTGGTGTGGAGGAGGAGGGGTGGATGAGGTTTATGTGGTAAGATAGAGCGATGTAAGAACTTTCTTTCAAGGAATGACTATCTTCTCTTACTTCACTATATGTTTTCTTGGAGCAAGTGGTATCAGCTGTGGTCAAAGAAACGAGGTGTGATGTAGCGTAACCTGAGTTTCCCGTGAGCCCGCGATAGCTTGGGAGAGGTATCACATTTCTTCTAAGCAAGTGGAACGTAAGGGCTAAGTTGATTTTTGTTGAGCCATGCTGTAATGACGATGACTAGATGATTAGTCGCGATGGTGGGATAAGCGCGACAGGCGGAAGTTGCGAGACTTTGTTTCGGAACGCTCCTTCTGAGTATCAAGAACTGGTCTTTCGTAGTGACGTGTCTCACAAGACGAGTTCAATTGGTGAACCATACTCAGAGGTCTTGGATGCCCAGCCAACTATAGAATGGCTTGCTCGTCAAGCTGCCGCCAGTAAGGCGAGGATGTTTGAATCCGCGACCGCGAACCTTTCATTATTTGAGTGAAAGTCAGGGTCCACTTTTGCACTCTCTGACTACAACTGATGTATTCTTCAGTTCCATCGTCTCCTAGTGAGTCTCTTCTACCACAGAAACAGTCTCTTAACTGACATAACTTTTCTCATTCCTGAGACATGGTTAATCAACCGACAACCTTCTTCTCGACCACAAGGACGAGGAATATATTCTTGATAGCCTCTTTCATAACAACACTCTGTGTTCTTTGGATTTTCACCTTTAGGTCAGAAAGCATTAGTCTGGAACCGTCGTCGATCTTTCACATCCTGCCAACAACACTGGCAGCACTTCAATCTCAACGATGCCCTAGCATACACAAAGAAGACACCGGTCTTTCTTTGATGAGCTCATATACACCAGTTCCTCTACTCAATGACACTATACGGCAGAAGTTCGATGTTCAAGTCGCCCATGACACCTTGCTGTGTAATTCGATCTCCGTCAGGATTTCTAGGAAGAATAAGATGGAGTGTGCTCAAAGCGAAGAGGCTGTTATTCATATCGCAGAAGATCCTTCGATTGTCCGTTTTATGAGGGAGAGGGGCCCAGATTCGTTTCTGGTCAGAATCGACGGTGCGGAGAGATGGGCAAGTGAGTGGAGCGAGTATGAAGGAAATTGCAGCTACAGATTCGATATCAAGCTCCAAAATCCAGGTCTTTTCGAAATGGAAATCTTTCATATGTACGAGGTGAGTACCAGTCATACTCCTTTGACCTCGGATGAAGAAGTATTGTACGCTCACACTTGGCAAAATGCCCGTTGTGACAGGACTATAACGCTCTAGAAGAGATCAGCAACGACTGCCCTCCACTCTTTTATACACCTTTTTTCACAGTACCACTTGTGATGGACGTATGCGATTCAGCCTGTATCCCTTTCCAATCTCCAATTCATCCTGGCTCACCTTCACCTCAACTGATCTACCAAGCTCTTCAATCGGAACCCTTCTCACCTCCCCCTAAACTCCAGCTTCCAGCATGCTTTGGCTCTAAACCAATTGAAGGCTCCTATGTCCCTCTAAACTGGGAGGACGTGGTTCGACCGGAGTTCACCCCAGCAACGGGGAAGCTGTCTGAAGCCCCACTCTCGTCCTGGTACCAGTTTGTGCCCACCAACTGCGAATGGAAGCATGACGGTCTCGCTTACAAAGATCACTCAACATGTACCAGCAATAAACGTCACACCCATTTCATCGGCGACTCCCATGGGAGAGTGGCAGCTGACTCGACAGTTTGGCGGCTGGAAAACAATAACAACGTTCTTGCGATATCAGGCAAAGAAGAGTACAAACACCATACATTCGAAGGCGGTAGTACTATATCCTTCCGATGGGATCCGGTTGGAGAAGAGTTTATGGGTTACACTTGCAAAGAATTTGCAGATTGGGACTCGTTGGTCATTAGCATGGTCAGTTATCAGTTATTTCCTCTTGATTCTCTCTCTGATGGCCAGGGCTGATATGTGCTTCTCAATGTTGAATTCGATTTGTTTCTTCAGGGCACCCATCAAGCTGGAAGAGGATGGCACACTCACGAAGTCACCGAGTACATCGAGCGGATCCTCACCAAAGCCGTAAACATGACAGCCGAATGTAGACCCAGCGAAAAAGTCCCTGTAGTTTTCCTCCTTCCGCCAGCTCAGACCCCAAGGCTGGATTATGCTTTTACCAAACAGTGGCATAATCGTGAGACCAACTTGAGGTATGCTGCTCTCCTCCGCTTGACCTTCCCCCTACCACTGACGCCTTTTTTTGATTTTCAATGTGCGCAGGCTCATGAATTGGCGAGAACGTTGGACTGAAATTGCATTGGAATTGGGTATAGCGGTGGTGGATCAGTTTGCTCTGACTATGCCGTTCTCAGAGCTACCGAAGTGAGTCGCTGTGATCTCGCCTCGCATGGCACCAGCGCGCACCGAATGTTGACCAACCATTTCTTTTCGCAAAAGTGCGACGGATCGAGGTCACTATCTTTCCACTGACGCTCTGCCACCGATAGTAGACGAAGTGATAGATAAGACGGGGATATGTAGCTAGTGGCAGGCTCGTACTGGCAATCGCGTCACTTCATCGAATTTCGAGCTGCAGGAGCTGGTGGGTGATTTTATAGAAAGTTTTAAATGGTTAATCTGTGGGCTCAATTCAGTATTGCAGCAAGTTCCTCGCTAGCAAGCCGTCGTGACAACTCAGCCATTGAGATAGAGCTGTCTCAGCACCATTAGGTTGTAGAGAGGTTGTCATGTCTGGTTCTCGCAGATATATCTGCCACCTAAATATTCTCTCAAGTGACATTCGGAAAGTAGTATGAGTCTCGGTGTAAAGGTGGATGATATTATCATAGGGCGGATGGCGACGGAAACCATCCAACCTAAAAGGGTGATGAGTGATGGATCCGCTCTCAGAGGTTTCCTTGCCCTCAAGAAATTTGGATGCATCTACCAGCCAACCCCAAACCAAAACTGAAGAAGAAGAATCTCTCAGCACCTCTCATGATAAAATCATTGATCCCTGTTGCGACCCACGGCGGTGGCTCCGTCGTCGCCTCCAAAACAAAATCATGGCAGCTGCTGGCGACCGTGGTTTCTCTCCTCTCCCTCGCATCTCTCACTTTCAGCTCTATCGACTTTACTGCTCGACCCCCCCACCACAAATTCGATATCTCCCTGCCGACCATCACTGAATGCAACGTTAATACCAGTCGCGTATTGGAGGAACCAGCATGGAGGTCACAAGCGGAAATTGATCAAATCTGGGAAGCTTCAAATTTCAGATCCGTTCGCAAAGTCATAGAATGCGTTGCCAGGAATGACTGTAAAGACCTTCAAGACCATATTGTGATACTGCAGAGCGAGAATTTCAGAGGTGGCCAGCGTGAGTGGTTAACTAGCTCATTTGTCTTGGTTTGTGGTGGATGAAAAGCTAAAGCATATACAAAAGTTGGTTGGAATAGTGGAGAGCATGTTTGGGCCAGGTCAGTGAGCTGCAGTATCTTGCTTTCCATTCATCAAGACACTGACCATTCCCCTTCTACAGGTCGATGTAAGTGCTCCAGATTCAGCACGCACCGTTACCAGGTAATTTGCTGAGTCAAATAACTTCCTTTTGACAGAATGAAGGCATTGGACACGCTTGGAGTGCCCTACATCGTAGCAGGTCTCGACTGTTCGAACGCAGAGCTCCGTGAGTTCGACAACGCTACACTCGTTTTTTTTCCTTCGTTTTGTTGCTGACTACCCATGCAGTGTCATACTACAGGTAAAATTCTATTAGTACTGTTCGGTTACTTGTTTCCATCTTTCTCTGACTTCTCTTGTCACGTCGCACATCCGCCGTCCGAAACACCCACCACAACGTCACCTCGAAACTCAAGAATGTTCCCAAACTTGGTGAAAGCGATAATCTCATCTGACGAGCAAGTCTTTGGGTGCTTGAACGATCCACAGTGCTTGAAGTCACCCTCAAATCCGTGAGCTATGCCTCCAAATGACTTTTCTATGGAAGCTGACTTCTCACTATGCTATAGAACTGGAGTGCCAATTCATCTTTTCAATGTATTCGAGGTGAGTACATTGCGCTTCCCCTACTCGCTGTATTGTTGCTGAAGACCTCGTTGTTTCTTATGAAGTTCTTTGGAAATGGTAAATCGCTTCCAACTCTTTTTGTTTGATTGATTCTGATCTGTCTCCATTACTTGCAGTGCGGGGCGCTTTACGGGAAAAGTTTACCATCACACCAGAACGTGCTGCTTCACCAGAAATCTTCTATCTTGGGTATTCTATCGAGGAGCAGTGCATGGAGATACCGGTAAGCTTTTTCAAGTAAGAGTTTGGTTTCAACCTTGTTTACTAACAGCTGAATCTCCGGCAGGTGGTGGAGGATTCTCTCCGGCGACAACAAGTTTGGGTTCTTGCTAAGAGTTCGAAGTATCTCACAAGTTCCGAAATCCCTGTCAGCTGTGATAGTCTGAGAAAGGCTCGAGATGAACTAGGGGTTGAGTTTGTCGGCGCCTTCTCTGAAGAAGAGGGGGATGAAGAAGTCTGTGATGCTATAATCAACGTGGGACAGGGGAAACCACTACCTGAAGAAGACTTCTTCGCACAGTAAGTGAATAACCCTCTACTTCCGTTCATCTGCCCTTCGTCTGTACTTGCACAGCTTCGAAAATTCTACCCCTTGTCTCGTTACGCTGACGATTTACTGCTACCAGAATCGGAAACTCCAAAGCCATCGTTGGGCTAGGCCACCCAGAAATGTCTCCAACACCATGGTTCAGCCTCTGCCTTGGAACTCCGTTCCTGAATCCAACGAAGGAATTTTTACCTCAAAAGATTACAGCTGGACACCAGCGAAATATGGCCCGAGGCCAACGCCATTACACCACTACGCCGTATAGCCTCAAACGACTTAACCTTCCTCGTCACAGTCAGCATAACTTCGTTGGCAAGTTGCCTCCCCCATTCAACTACAACTACGTGAGCATCACTTTGCTTTTTGATCTCATCCTTATCGGGTGTTGTCGTTCGGTTTCTCAACCTTTTCTTCTTTTTTTCTGACACCTCTGACTTTTCCTACTCCAAGGCATGGAATAACTCAACGGACTTCATAGACGCTGTTCGAAATGCTATTAACAATCCTCCAGGCCGATGTGAGTTCTTCGATAGAAATATTATATGCCCAGGGATTGACTGGAAACGGTCTCATTGTACCTCAATTCTGTAGTTATACCGGATGCTATGACTGAAGAGAGCATGGCACAGAGAGTAAGGACTCTCATCACACGGGACACTGTCGCGATTGCTCAAGACGTCTTACTGACGAACTCCGGAGCACGGGATATCATGAATGGGAGAGAGTTCTCACTATAGTTGCTGCTTATATACGTAAATATATTATGAGAAGGATTGTGTATGTGCAGCTCATTAAATCGCAATGCAATCAAAACCGAGACATGGAGTTGAAGAGGTTTGATCCAACTCACGTCGACGCGACAAATGCGTCCAATAGCTAGGAACTCTGTCTCTGAGTCATTGGTGAAGAGTATAAGGCACCATTGCACTGTATGAAGATGTGATGAGCAGCGAACGGGTCCTAGTTGTAAGAGTGTGGTGAATCCTTCTGTCACGGCACATCTTTTAGAGTTGTCCGCTGACAACCTCTTCCATGTCTTACGATCATCGAAACACCTACACTCGTTGAATCCTGGTACGACAACCGATAGCATGGTATGAGAAGTGACACAGATGAAGCATCAATCAGCGTTCGAGGAAGTGAAATTAGCATAGCCCACTTCAAGATGTACAAACACCAAATGTGTTGTTCAAGTAGAACTATCTATTTATCAGTCCACTTTATATTGAAATTGCAATACAATAATCTATTTTGAGGATGGCCTGCAAGTACTATTCCTCCTCTGAAAATGCAAGGCCCATCTTGATCCATACCATCCACCCAGCACGACAGCGAACCCACCGACGATGGCAGCGCCGATGTACCCACTGGCGTCATTTGCCGCTGCCCAAAAGTCCCACCACCCACCTGCATATTCAGTATTAAAAAGGGGGGTTCGATACAAGGGTAAGTCGAGGAGGAGATTTTGATTAAAGAGAGGTGCCGAACGGACCTGTACATTGAGAGCATTTCTCGCCGATGAGACCCATGATTTCAATGATTGCGACCCTACACCACAACCCAAGCATTTGTTAGTCTCCGGATATTTCTATCAGCCGAAGAACGAAATGCTGAAGTGGACAACGTACACGAAAGCGACAACGATCGACATGAGCGTTAGGATGAGGGACAATGTCGACAACGCGGCGTTCTTCTTGACGATTTTCTGCGCCTGGTGGTTGTTACTGCTGCTGTTATGATGAGTTTCTAGCTGTGGAGGGGAAAATATTGGGTTGTCGTTAACATCGTCAAGTTTTTGCTTTCCTGCGTTGACGGGATGAATGTCCTCGTCCAATGTCCTCTGCGATCTATAATCCACCGGTTCGCTGGCGTTCAAGAGGACCGGTTCAAGTTGCACAGCGGCATCTTCCACTGGTGAAGGATGCGATTGGGGCCGGAATAGAGCGAACTTCATATCCCCATCAACCGACTTCCTCTCTTCCGGCGATGAGTACGCGTACACCATCAACACGGAATCCATTGAGTCTCCGAGCGTCATACCCGCCGTGAACAGCAGCTATATCAGTCCCATGTATGTCAGCTGCAATCGAAGAACCAAGAGCAGAGAAGAAAATGGGAGGAGAAAGGGAACGCACGGGTAAGATGATGGTGTACCCCGAGGAAGACTTTGCGGGTGATTTGGAGATGACAGAGATGGCGATGATGGCGATGGACGAGGCTGTATCGAAACTGAGACCAAAGAGTACTCCTACAGGATACAGCTATGATCCCATTAAGTTAGCGCTGATACTGCTGAGGTACGAAAGAGAGGGAGGGCTGCGGTATTTACCTTCCAAGGCTTGTCTATCAGCTTCAGTAGCGGTGAGAATATTTTGGAGAGAATCCCACCCAGTTGTGGTTCCTGAAGCTCTTCTTGGGCTAGTCTCTCTGGGTCGGTGATGGCGAGGTGTTTCTGACGAAGGAGAACAACGGAAATGGGAAGGCATCAAGGGAAAGTCGGGATCGGACGGCTTTTCTAAGTGCCAAATGTTATTGAAGTAGGCTAATTCTGAACAAATGACTTACCTGCCTTCTCCTAGCCTTCATGTTCTTAGCTAACACAAAGCTGTTTCCGACAGCCAGCAGGGCGAGGAAGCTAGCGGACACGGCTGTTCCAACGACGCCGCCTACGTTCTGAGCGCTACCAAACCTGTCGTACACACTCGACGAGACTGTGACGATTGTGTTGACGACGATGACGATGGTCGAGTGGCCGAGGCTGAAGAACAGGCCGCAGGTGACGGGGACCATATTCTTGGAAAGGAGGTGTCGAGTCGAGTTATCAATAAGCGCAAGATGATCCATGTCCAAAGAGTGTCTAGGGATGGGAGATGGGGTGGGTTATCATTGTTGATGTATCAGCACCACATAGAGCCAGCGGGTGGCGCGATGGTCCACAGGTAATGACAGGTGATGATTCCCAATTTGACTCACCTGAGACCTATCGTCTACAAAGAAAAAATCGAACCAAATTCAGAAAAAGCTGGGCAGCGCAATTATCTCACGGGTAGGTACAAAGACGAACATAAGCAAGCACTGCGAGTGACAGTAGCGAGTTGTCACCAGAGTAGCAGACTCCAGCTGCTATCCAGACGGCAGCATTTGCGAGAACCTCTCCGGTGAGCAGAGCTACACATCTGCCAAACAGTGTGAGGCTTCGAGCTGGTTTGAAAGGCATAAAGAGCCGTAAGAGCTGCATCAAGGTATTTCAGACCAGTCTCTTGGGCCGTTCGAGGAAAGAGCGAGGTAGGATTTTAACACAGGAGTGAAGGAGGTCTGATATGTGATCGACGTTGGTGCGATGAGTGAGATTCGATTGGGGGTTTCTCGTTATGCAGAAACTCTTGACCCCGGTCGAACGGAGGTCGAAGCGCTGCTGTCGACAATCTGAAGGAGAAATTACAGCCGAATGTTAGATGAAGAAGGAGTGCAAATCTTATAGCGACGAGGGAGAGAGGAAATGAGGCAGTGAGAGGCGAGAAGCAGCCATGTCCAGTAATGTTATAATTGGCAGTGGCGCGTTGCACGAGGACTTGCCTTCGACATACAGCGCAATGATCACGCAGACAGTCAATCGAGAACATCACAATAGGCCGGGTCGATGTCTCTGTACGGGGATGAGAGTTCAGTTTTCATCATCGAAGGTGTCCCCAAGGGTTCGACGGTAGGAATCGACGGCAGGTGAGAATTGTATCCTCAGTCAGTCGAGACAACCACCGTTTTCATCTCTTGTCGTCCTCTGTACTACTTTTAGTTACAATGTTACACTCTCTTTTGACGGCTGGAAGTTGATCCCACCAGGCTTACACAGCTTCCTCATCCAACCAACCCAATCGTCGTCGTCCACCTTCATCCTCCCAACCCGGTCCGCCCTCTTTACTTTCACACAGGCAGCACACACTCTCATCAAACGATACAACACCACCACTGAGTCAATCGTTTCTCCATCCAACGACACCGACAGCACCAACCCTCCTCTCATCATCAGTCAGGACCACCTGAAAACTCTCGATAAAACCCTTGCACCGTACCCATTCGACAAGCACACCCAGTGGAAGAACCTCACCAAATGGATCACAAAGGTGGGTCTCACGAGGGTATTGGGTCCGCCGTCGGCGTCGTCTTCAGGCGAATGGCAAGTTGATGGGTGGGCTGGGAGTGAGGGCGATGAAGACGACGATCTCAGTCTGGAAAGGACACTAGGCGAGGAACGAGTACTCAGGAACAGAAAGCTGAGAGAGGAGGAAGAACGACGGCAGCAGCAGGAAAAACGAGAGAGTGGGATTACAGAAATCGAAGGACCGACCATAACGACTGGAAAATCGTCATCATCAGACCCACCATCGACGACCTTAGAGTCAACTACAACAAAATCATCATTGTCAAAGATGTCGCTCTTCTTCCCCCAGTTTGATATCAGGAAGAGCTGGCGCTCCGATGCGCCTGGGGAAGAAATCACCCTCTTTGCGTACGACAAGAGCTGGTTGCTGTGTCATGTTGTCATTGAGCAGCTCTTTGGAGGTGAGGTCTCACTTTTTATCCCAATCTTCTCAATTTTGAGGGGCCCTGAAGCTGAAAGTGGTCTCTTTCACGCTGCAACTTGTAGACCCGTTTCAACTCCTCTCGGACCTCTCCCTATCCTGGATCCTCTTCACCACCCTCTCCTTGCACCCGGCGCTACAAGCATACAAGCGCACGCTCACCCTCCTCACTCATTCCTTGCTGCTTCTTTCGCCGTCGCTCGAGTCCAAAACGCTGCTCAACGGCGTGCCGGCGCAGGATACGTTGAACAGGATGTACCTCGCGCTCGTGGTGCTCCTAAGCTCACAGCTCGGGAGCTTAGAGGACGGGTTTTTCAGGGAAGAAGCGCAGTTTGAGGACTGGGTCAAAGAGCAGATCGGCACCCTAGGCAGGAATTTGAGACTTGCCAGTGCCGAGGAAGAAGAGGAGGGGAAATGGGCGTTTGTGGTGACGCAGTGGGATGAGTTGGGTCGTGTGGTGAATGTGAGTGCTCTCTACTTCTCTTATGATTTGTTTTTTGCTTGGTTGAGAATATGCATGAAGGTCTTTGTTCACGTATCCTCTTATTGCAGGAGAAATTCGGATGGACAATTCCTGGTAACGAGACTAATGAAGAAGACGAGGAAGAAGATGAAGAGGACTTACCTGTTGTCGTCGACCTCTGAAACTGTACCTTGAGAAGGCGGCACGGTCGCGTTGGAGTTGGAGACCCCAAACAGCATATCTCTTGACTTTTTTCTTCGTGTAATCCATAAAGCCGGAATTATATACTCGAGATTCACGAGAGATCTATCTCTGTGGACCAGCAAGTAACATCAGCAACATAGACCCGATTTCGTAATGAAACCTTTGCAGCACCGGCTGAATCCCCAAATTCAGCGATTTTCTCGCCGGCCGCTCATCCTGCAACCACCACCATCTCGACTGACAAAATGAGCTATTATATTGGCTTTGATGTGGGCACAGGTAGTGCTCGGGCTGCCTTGCTGAAGGAAGACGGCACTCTGGTTGCTGGTAAGTCGCTGGCTTTTTTCCGAACGACAAGATGTTGATTCCCCGCCCTTGGCTTACCTTCGTTGTTTGATAGAGGCTGTCTATGAAACAGTGAGTTCTTCGTAGTTCATTCTCCAAAACTTTGACTGACACCTTGCTTGAATTGCGCTAAATAGATTACCTTCCGAGATTCATCAGACCATTCAATTTACGAACAATCTCTCACCGGTATACTCCCATTCCTCCTCCCTCTTCCCCCACCTTCCCGCTAACCACCCTTCTTTTTCTCTCTAAAAACTGAAAAAAAAAGACATTTGGTCCTCAATCTGCAAAGCTTCCAACGATGTCCTCCAGGCCTCCGGAGTAAAAAAAGAAGCCGTAAAGGGCGTCGGGTTCGATGCTACGTGCTCCCTTGCGGTCACAGATTTTGAAGGAAGACCCGTGAGCGTGCAGAAGGGTGAGAATTTGGGGCTTGTTGCTGAAGGTGATGTTGGTGAGTCTTCCCTTAGACGAGTTATTTGGGGTGTCGTCATGATGATGCTGAAGCAATTTTATTACTATTTCTTCTACCTTTCCAGGAACAGACCATTCAATGATTCTTTGGGCTGATCACAGGTGGGTTCTTTACTTCTTGAAGGCTTCGTCTGGAATCTGCAGCTAACTTCCTGCTGGTGCAGAGCTGAGCTGGAGGCGAACGAAATCAACGCTTCGGGGAGCTCTGTACTTGATTACGTCGGTGGAACCATGTCGGTAAGTCATATCTGATACTACTGCTCATGCGAGCTGTTGTGTTTTGGCTTGTTCGTTCCCGTGTTCGATGGGATTGCCTAAAACCCAGAGAGGATTTTAGGCTGAGTGTTCTTTTTTTTCAGCGGTCGTATTTTGAGAGCATGGGCTTCCCACCTGGATGGAAGATGGGGATCAATAATGATGTCAGTAACTTGATGGGAGGAGGACTAGGGTCGCTTTCGTTATGCTTCGTCGCTGGATCGTGATCGCAATCGCCTGAAAGCTGACACTTCCGTCTGAATCGACTTTAGCTGGAGATGGAGATTCCAAAGACGCTTTGGTTGAAGAAGCATATGAAACCAGAACGTTTCGCACAGTGCATGTTCTTCGATTTACCGGATTACCGTGAGTCCCATTCATTGCATGACCTACCATTCCGATAACTGACCGCTCTATTGCCTATCTATAGTCACTTACCGAGCCACAACTTCTCCAGCTCGTTCTTCCTGCTCTCTGGTCTGCAAATTCTCTTACGTCCCACCGGATGCAACAACCCCGCCAGGCGACGGCTGGAATGAAGAGTTTCTCACGAAAGTAGGGCTGGAGGACGTCGTTGAGAGCAAACTCACGCAGGTTGGTGGGCAGCCAGCAAACGGTGGGCTGATTTTGACTGCTGGTCTACCTGTTGGAAAGGGATTGAGTGAGAAGGCGGCCCAGGAGCTTGGGTTGTGCGCAGGGACTGCTGTTGGAAGTGGTGTCATCGACGCGTGAGCCTTTGATCTGCAGCTGTGTTGCTCGTCTCGTGCTGACCACTTCATCGTCTCGACACCAGATACGCTGGATGGATCGGAACAGCCGCTGCACGTTCAGCACCAGAGAATGATCCACATGCCTTGGAGACAATCAAGAAGCAGAGTGCTCCGTCGCTGAGTGACTCTCGTCATCGACTGGCTGCTGTCGCTGGTACCTCGACGTGCTACATAGTCCAGTCGCCAGAGGGGCACTTTGTTTCGGGTGTTTGGGGTCCATACAAGAATGCTGGTGAGTTTGTGCCGTTTCTTTTGGTGTTGGGACACAAGTTCAATGACCACCGTGTTGTTTGATAGTCTTCCCTGGTTGGTGGATGAACGAAGGCGGTCAAGTGAATGACTCCCATCTTGTGCGCTCTCCATCATTTGAGCTGAACTCTTCACGTCTCTTTGCTTCCATCAGTCATCCACTGGTCAACTTATAGATTTCGTCATCAAGACTCACCCAGCATACCCTCTCTTGGTCGAACAGAGTAAATCTCAGAAAAAAAATATGTTCGATATCCTCGGAGATCTGTTAGAGTCCATGAGAGTTGAGAGAAAGTGCGAGACGTTGTCTCACCTCACGAGGGATTTGCACATCTACCCAGATCTTCACGGCAACAGGTCTCCACTTGCAGGTGCGTCACTCAGAGTTTTTTTTAAATCTATTTTGCTTCTTCAACTTTCTTTCCTGTTCATTAGACAACCGAATGCGCGGAATGATGACTGGTCTTGCTCTGGACTCCACCCTCAATGACCTTGCGCTCAAGTTCAACGCCACTCTTGAGGCGATCTGTCTACAAGCTCGTCATATTCTAGAGGAAATGAACGCAAAAGGCCATGAAATCAACTCAATCTATATGTCTGGTTAGCAACTGTCTGCCTTCAATGACTTCAGAGACTGTCGCTGACGAACCACCTTTTGTCTGCTCTTAGGTGGTCAAGTGAAGAACAAGAGGTTGATGTCTCTTCTCAGTAGCATCTGTCGTGTACCGGTCATCCTCCCACCTTCCTCCTCGGCTGCCGTTGTCTCTGGATCAGCCTTCCTTGGCCGATTCGCTGCCGAAGTCGCTGAGAGCAGAAAAGGAAAGCCGATCCTCACTCAGAAGGACGCTGAAGAAGCAGGAAAGAACATGAAAGAGAGACTATGGAATATCATGGTGATTATCCACTTCGACTCTTCTTGACCAATCTCACTACCTTACTGACTACATTATCATATTTCAAGGTTGAAATGACTCCTGCAGCCAAGCATGTTGTTCCAGGAGCAGGAGCCAAAGAGATGAAGCTTCTGGATGTAAAGTACAAGATCTTCAGGGAAAGTATAGACATTCAGAAGAAATGGAGGAAGGATATCCAGGATGTCGCCGGAACCGAAGGAATGGAATAGAAGGACTTCGACGGATGTATATGATACTGGAGACGATGAGATTAACCACTTGTGCCATGTGTCTTTGTTTGGTTACAGAAAGCTAGATCCCGCAGTGACATCAATACTTGACTAATGTGCTTGGAATTATAACTGACGCAAGATAGTATCGACCAGACGTTTTTAAAGAAAGGCCCCATGTGAAGCAGCATGTATGGGAAGAGTATCAAACTGAAGTGTAACCCATCTCTGTTCTAGGCGGCATGAAGCTGTCTTCTCGAGGAACTGCGTGTAGTTCAGTGTGGTCACCAACTAGATCAGCTTGACTTCCCCGCTTGATCTCATTCAAGTAGTTGCCAGCGCGGGGGAAAATTCTACCAGGGTGACAGATGTTCCAGACAGCGAAGGCTCCGAAAACCATGACTCCATCAAGAATAGAGAAACCAACTTGGGAATGATTCCAGGAGGAGTTGAATCCATGGGAAAGCTCAGCAACTCTGTATGCTCCACTTTTAGGAAAATAAATCAACAACCCAGAAGGTTTGGTTAATACATTTCCTCTTTAATTCGGTTTCACTGATAGTTTCTTACCGAATGAAGATCAGCGCACTTGTAGTGTACAATCCTCCCAAGACCCATTTGAATCTTTTCAAATCTGTCTGTGTCAAGCGTGCGATCTGGACACCTTTCGCATGATCTTCCATCTCGTCCCTCTCGTGCCTTTTGCGACGACCCCAGCACAAGACGTAGTTGAACGGATGAAAGTGAGAGCCTACGTAGACGTCCTGGAAGGATCGATAGGTGAATTCAACCAGCAGTGTCGTGAAAACAGACATGACAGCTTTATTCGGAGTCCTGTCAGCAACGCGAGTCTGAAGAGCGTTGAAAAGATGGACTCACCTAATTGGAAGATAATTCCCCCCTCCATGACCCAAGTTCCGATCTTTAGCTGGCTCTCCGAAATGTCGTAGCCGCTCGCGATTGTTCCTCCGACCGCTTGGACCAAGATCGATATGATATCTCCAGTGATGAAGAGCTTTGTGTAAACGCGGGGAGATAAGTGACAGTACTCTGGACTTCAAACCGAAAATTTATAAGGTTGGTATAAGTCAGTAGAAAGAGGTAGGGAGACGAAAAAAGAATAGGCGAACCCAATGAGCTTAATCATTCGACCCAAAATGATGTAGTTGGCGGCAAGGAGAAAACTAGGGCTAATGATCAGGCAGCAGATCTGAATTGTGAAAGCATTATCGTTGGTTCCATAGCTTCCACCTATGAAATAGATGTTTGTGAGAAGACGGTAACAAAAACATACAAGCGAAGGAAAACAGCTGTTGCACACCTTGAGATGGCCACCAGACTTGCGTTCTAGCAGACCAGTAGCGTCCTACCCAGCCCAATATCTCGCCTGTCAAGTAAATGAAACCTGAGAGGGTTTGGGTGATATACTCGGACAGGAACTACTTACCAGCGCCGCAGATAACTATGGTCACGTAAAGAAACCAAAACTCCTTCCACGGTCGTGAGAAAAGAGTAGCCTGGAAGAAATGTACCACTGTAACGATAGACTGTGTGAGTGTGTTTTCTTCATATCGCACCAACAACGAATTCGGACTGACGCGTCGAGAGGCCAAACAGGGCAATAAAAACTAAACAGGCGACTTCGTTCACCTTATATCCATAGCCTTGCCATTCCACGAAACCCGTTTCGAAGTTAGGGGAGCCTGTTATGTTGTTGCAAGGAGTTATAGTGCAGAGTGGGCCATCGCCAGCTGTTGTCCGCGCGATCGATGTCGGACGCGTAACAAGAGAGTATTAAACTGAGCGACAATTCAGGGTAAAGTTTTTGGGCAAAAGATGCTTACACATCTTGAGGCGTGAATCTGGTTAAAGATGTGGATTTCTAGACGGGGATTTCGAAAGCAGGATGAGGGGAACTACTACACCGGGTGCTTGGTGATATTTAATCTTCAGAATGTCATCGCATTGTGTTTTTAACGACCACTTCCCCGCTAGAGTATGACGTTTCAATCTCATCGCTAGAAGAGTTGGAGGTTCGAATGGACGAAATGCAAGGAAAATGATGCAAAATAGAAAATAGACGGGAGTTCTCGCTAATGCCCACAGTACCCGCACCGCCTTGCTCACCTCGCATTGCAGCGTGGTGCTGTCGTGGCTATGTCTGCAAATCAATCGAAGAGACTCGCTTTTTCATTTATAAGGTGTTGAGACTCTAGCTTAGAGGAACGCTGTGAAAGCATGCTGCTGTAAGCTACTCATATTTGGTTGCCGCTTGCGAAGCGAGAGGTCCCAAATCAAAAACAATGCGATGCGACTCTACAGTAACTGTTCTAGCCTAAATGTCTAAGTGTTGATACAAAGTGAAGTGTCCAGCTCTATATAGTTTCTGAGAATGTCCAGTTGCGTTTCCCAAATGGTAAACGTGATGAGAGACGAGATAAACGAGGAGTCAAGGCGATGAGAGAGATCGCTTCTTCGGTGGGAGCTCTGATGGTTCACGGACTGGAGACGAACAGAGAGAATCAGGTCCAATAAGCTCAGTGCAGAAGAACTTAAGAGTGGGGTAAACGATGGACCCTTACTTAGATCCAGAGTCTTTTGAGCTCTCATCAACTCAAAGCGCATCGCAGTGATCACGTCGTCTCGTTCGGCTAGTTGATCTTCCAAAGTACAGATATAGGCCTTTCTACGCTCACGAAATCGTCGAGCACCGACTTTGTTTCTAAAAAAAGAGAAAGCAACAGGAGCTTTGTCAGACTCAAATCTGCAAGCGACGGGGAACCAGTACAATGCGCATCGTTGCCACTAACCTCACTTGTTTCTTCTCTCTCAAGCTCATCTTCGAGTAGGCAGCTTCTCCAACTCCCCAGAAATCCTGCTTCCCAGTGAAGTCCGGGTCAGCTTGAGTGAAGCGATCACCTTTACGGTGTAGTGACCCGCCTGAACAGACAACAATAATCGATGCGTCAGTGATCTGCCGTCAAAGGCCAGGCCCAAGAATTGGAACTCACCCGGGCGATACTCATTGAAGTCTTTAGGCAGGTTTGGGATGTTGATCGGTTCCCCTGGTGACAAAGGCTGAACCTCTTGCTCCCTGAGCTGATCGAAGGAGCGCTTGCTAATAGAGGCGGAAGCTTGTACCGAAGACGAGGAGACGTCGTCAGGTTGTTGGAAATCATCCTCAGGTTCTAAGGTAGATGATTCTGGGGAAGAGGAAAGCTGCGACTGATATGATGGTACAAAATCTCGTCGTTTTGGCTGAAAGTACAGGGATGGTGCTACTGAGTGAGGGAAGTTCAGCTGAAAGGGCGGTGGTTGGATTGTGAGTTGTTGTGGAGACTGAGTGGTGTCCACTGGGGCAGGCTGGGACTGAGAGGAGTTCAAGGTAGGGGGAAAGTGAGAATCTATTAATAGAGCAACAAGAAGACGCAAGTACCCACAACAAGCCAGAATCCAGCGTTCTCAATACCGGGAGTCTTCAAGTCTTTGGTAATGGTGATTGACTGTTTGTGAAAGTAAGAACGGCCGAGCAGATGTCAGTCTTAACACCAGGCGAGCGAGGGCCAGAGGAAGACAGGAGACAGAGGCAAGAATCACTCACGGGAGCAAACTCCTGGTTCGTCTGCATGAAATCTAAAACCCCACTGGAAAAGTCGAAACTCCCACCGAGATCAGAGGCATACTGGTCAGAGAACAGCGAGTCTGAGAAATTCCAGCTCAATGTATCCATCTCGTTCGTGTGTGTGTGGGAGGGCCGAACGCTTTTTCGCTCCACCTATTCTCCCTTCCCGTATATATAGTATTCCAATTTCTTCTCGGTGTCGGTGGATTTTGGCCCTTCGCATCCTTGCCTCTGCGTGATGTCAGATCCCGGACGAATGAAAGGCGGGGGACCAGTCTCACCGCATAAACCTTCCTTCTATCGACCCCTGCGCACGCGGTGGATGGAGAGTTTACTTTTGATACAGCGTGTCTCATCAGGGGCCTAAAAGTACCGACAGGCGACTCCGTTCCGCCTTCACTTGCAGAAACGCAGGAAACAAGAGTTGCGATTCGTCGAGAGGATGACGAAGCCAACGTCAGAGCGCCAAAGGGCGACCGATTTGTCCCTTGATTGAGAGGCTGAGAAACGCCTTCAATTAACGCTACATCCTTCGTTTTGATCCCATTTGAAAATCTGGTATCTACTCTGAGCTCGTGTAAAATGAAAAGGTAGGAAGGTCTGAAGGACACACAAGGCGCTCACTGACCACAAGCGTCGGAGGGCGAGAGCCGGCTGCCCCTTTCCTGCAATCTTCCTTCAATGACGCGTAGATCGACGATCTTTCCTCATCGAAAATGAACTGCCTGGCGATCTCATTTCGTCAACAAACTTTCCGCAAATTCTGTCCTTATCCACAGGCAAAACGCTCCTTCGGTGCGCTTTGCTCTTATAGGTCTCTCTTCAGTATAAGTCGTGTGAACAAGGTATGAGCCCACTTCGTTGATGAGTATCCGAGTCGTCAGCAAGAGAACCCTTGAACAAGGGTTCAAAGCAAAACTGGGCTCAATTTTTTTTTTCCTTGGAGTACTGCTGCACTTAGGGGTTGCGCGCTTATCAGTACCGCTTGATGTCATCTGGAAACCTCTGGCTGTCGTTATGATTTCCCTCTCTAACACCCATTCTCGAGGGACCTCTCCTAGGGTATGGCAAGTAGTGACAAAGAAAGCATTTGGTAACGGTTCAGAACTTGAAAATGCGATATAGAGCAGTTTATCATTAGCAAACGAGAGAACAACAAGCAGATGTATTTTTTGAAAGAAGAATTGAATCAACCAATATCCCGCTAGGTGGGATAAAGACCTCTCATCCAATGGCTTTAGAGAATAAAAATAGATAAGAGCCCAGCGACGACCAAAGCTGTGACTGGTGAAGCGACCTTGAAGCCGGCAGACTGCATGAAAATGACCACAGAAAACAAACCTGACATCAGTCGCGAAGCACCCCCCACACACACACAACGGCATACATGGTGTTGTCACTCACAGTGGTCGTAGGAGTAGCACTGCTTCCTGCTCTTGCAGCGGAAGCAGCAGCAGCAGAAGCAGAAGAGGCGTAGGCAGAAGCGGCGTGGGTGAGAGAGTTGATGGCGGAAGACAACGAGTATGCGGATTGTGATGCGCCAGCTCCCAACGAACCATAACCGCCATTAGCAGAGAGAATAGAATTCAACTGGGCTGAGTCTGAAGCCAAGATGGATGAGTAAGCAGCGAAAGAAGCGCTGAGGGCGTTGGCAGCCGATGAGAGTCCAGCGGCGCCTGAAGAAGCAGCTCCAGAAGCTTGCGATGCAATGGCAGATGGAGCAGCAGATCCCGATGCACCAAGAGCAGAAGCAGAAGCACCCGCACCAGAAAGAGCACCACTGGCGGATGCTGCAACACCTGAGGCAGTTGCGGATGCCGCAGCAGATGCTCCAGTAGCTACGGCAGCAGCAGCGGTGGAGACAGTACTGCAATGTGGATCAAAGTCATTAAAGAGAGTTCTCAAGAGAGTGTTGGAATTTACTAACACAAGAGAGGTAACACTTCCTGAAACTTCAGCAGTGATGATAGGCTGACCGGCGGTGAAGCTGTGGCAGGGAAGAAAAAGCAGAGCGCGTCAATCAGCGAGCCTCCGGAGCGTTTGAAGGCATGAAAGGAAGCACCCACATAGATTCGGCAACACCCGAAGCTGGGACGGTGTTGGCAGAGTAAGCAGACGGTGCCGTGTTAGAGGAACTTCCAACGACAACTGCATTCGAATTGGCGATTCCAGTGGAGTCGGCGACAGTGAAGACGATGGTTGTTCCTGCTGCCCAACTGGTAATAAGTACATGATGGTTCAATAGAGTTGATCAAAACGTGTTAGTGGATAGCTTCGCCAAATGCCAAATTGCTAATAGACAAAACGCGCTGCGCACCATGTCGGATTCGAAATCAGAGTGTAGGAAGTGTCGGTGGTAGGCCCAGCGATGATCTTGGCAGCAGCATTGTTTACATAGGCACCCAGAGTATAGGGTCCAGAGCCACCTATCGAAGGAAGTGGGAAGCGCGAGGCGGTGGATGTGAGCTGGGGAGGTCTGTTTCCAAGCACAGAGCATCTGGGAGGAATATATTTATTACTCACCAGACCAGGTGACAGTCAGGTCACCACAGTAAGGAATGGGGGAGGTCTGAAAGAAAGAAACGAAGAAACCAGGACGTGAGCGGGAATGCGATGGGATGCTCTTGGGCGCGTGAATCTAAACTCACAATGGCGTCAATCGCCAAAGTAGCTCTCTCAGTAATAGGAGCGGCCCTGACACCACCCGAGCCAGCAAGCACAGCCAAAGCGAGTATGAAAAACTGCATCTCTCTGAGAAGTTGAAAGGGGTGGGTAGGGTGG